>LGRX02025542.1:0-12053 GCA_001247695.2 Cymbomonas tetramitiformis | reverse complement strand
CCTACCACTGGACGCACCAAGAGCACAACCCCCCTCCTACCACGGCACCATAAAACTGTGTTGTGCTGAGCTTTGCATATGCAACGCCAGTTTCGTGCTATGATATGCATTCATTAGGGTTTTGCATATGCATCGCACAGCACAGCACAACGCAGCTTTGGCATATGCAATGCATAGCACAGCACAACACAGATGCTAAACGACATTGATTCAAATGTTCTCTTGCAGCCTCCACCCTTTCCACCGAAACTTGTTCAAAGACTTTTTGTGTGGAGCTGCGAATGTTGCAAGGGCGTACCGGCTGCGGAGAACTGGGCCGACTTCGTACACGTCGAGTCCGTTGACCAGTGGTGCTCTTGGCTCTCTTCATTATTCTTGCCTCGCTGACCCCAGCCACAAAAGCAAGGAAAAACCTCAGTGTAAATAGCCCTCCCCTGCAAAGCACTATACCTTTGCGGGGAGGCACATCTTTGCAGGGGAGGGCTATTCGCCCAACTTCCGTCGTCCATTCAACGAAGGTGGGGCGCGCAACCCACGAAATAATTTGTCTCGATTGCACTTGGGAAGACAAATTTTAGCAACCGCTCCCACTGCTGTGATGGTTGGTAGTGGATTTTGGAAATTGGGCGATTTTGGAAATAGGCCTAAAAGCGCCCGATTTCCAAAATCCACTATATATTGTGGGTTGCGCCCCCCCACTCTGTATGTGACCATTGGTTGAAACAACGAACGTCCCTGTGCGAAATCACGTAACGTGATTTTCACACTGCGGCATCGTTGACTTACAATATGCATCGCGTTCTCTAAATCCACTGTCGCTCACAATAATTCACACTGAGAAAAGCTCCGAAGGCATCGTTGAGGTCCCATTTGATTCTGGCAACATTTATTGCAGAAATCATGAGCTGCACCTGCGTGGTTACCACAATCCTGTGCACGCTGTCTATCAATAAACACCGCAGATGGCACGGTCTCATGGAGTAGCAATGCATTTTGCCTTTTTTTTGAAATTATCGAACTAAAAAGTGTTTAGGAACTGGTCCCACTGCTGTGATGGTTTGTAGTGGATTTTGGAAATCGGGCGCTTTTAGGGCCTAAAAGCGCCCGATTTCCAAAATCCACTACCAACCATCACAGCAGTGGGAGCGGTTGCTAAAATTTGTCTTCCCAAGTGTAATCGAGACAAAATATATTGTGGGTTGCGCCCCCCACTCCGTATGTGACCATTAGTTGAAACAACGAACGTCCCTCGCTGTGCGAAATCACGTAACGTGATTTTCACACTGACGTTGTTTCTACCAATGCCCCTATTCACATTCACAACACACCCTCTCGCCCCCTGTAATCATTCAAGGTGCGAAAACGATTTATTTTTTCTCGTTCATACATCGACACTCATGGAACCAAGGTGGACATACAACGAATGGGCTGGTGAGAGGTGCATACCGCGTACGTTCCTCCTCTGCGTACACGCTTACACACCGATGGACGTTTTCCTCAGCAGCGTGGATCTTCCAGGCGGAAAACAAAACGGAGTTCACGCACGCTGCGTTTCTAGACGAATATTAAAAAAACAAACCATTTAAACCTCCTCGCTGTACAGGCCCCGTTACGCGTTAGGTTTGTGAGAGAGACTGCGTGGGACGGATCGATGGCTTGTACAGTACTCTGTGCATAACATGTACCCGCGAGGTGTCGTGTAAGTCTTCCGCATGAAGGACGACTCATGTTCGTCTCTCGTCAGTGTCATGTCACATCATTCTCCGATGGAATACGGCTCCGTGTCGCGACCCCGCATCATGTGACACCTGTATTCATCGTGACTAGCATACGCCTGCGACAGTTCGTCCACGGAGTCCGAATTCCATCAAGTCTTCATGCTTTATATGATACGAGTATAAATTCCTCAGATTTCATGTTTGGTAGATTTCCCAGCGTGTCATGCATGTGCCGTATGTTGATATCGCAATCCATAACCTGCGAGTATTCAGTACGACGTCGTGAACAGTGAATATGTGACGTCCAACGAGCAGCACCATTTTCCGAATTATACACGATGTCCGCCGATTGGAAATCACTCCCGTTTTTAATAATTTTACCGTAAATGTGACACCTCCTGCCGGTCCGCGTATCCATGCGTCTTCCGTCATCCGTTTGGATATATCACGGATAACGTTAACGTGGTGCATGACACGGTCGCTGTATTGTGGTTCAAAAAAGACGGCCTGCATTAATTATACGACTGATGGCGAATCCTGTCATCTGATTCAGAAAATACGCGCTGTACCATTTATATTCTATTTAGACGCCCTTTTGGTCTGTGTCCAATATGCTGCAGTGGACCGACTTATGTAATTATATGGAATTTATGCGCACCAAAAAAACCCGGATGTAATCAGCACGGCATCAGCGTGGGCGGCGGCAGCTACAGAGCGGATCAGCGGTGAATGACCACCTTGATGAGCTATTTTCCTGTGGTCCCTCAAGTTGACCACCTTGTCTGAGGTGAATCCAGGGACACCCCTGGTGTACTGGCCTAACTGAAAGGCAAGTGTGCGACCTGGGAGCTAATCAGCGGCGGCATCTGCTTGGGCCTACTAATCAAAAGCGGATCAGCAGTGAGTTGTTACCTTTATGAGTGGGCCTGCACCCTACGGTTTCTCTGATAGCCCCAACCTGTCTGACGGTGAATCCAGGGACACCCTTGGTGTACTGGCCTAAGCCTGAAGCAGGAGTGGGTTTACCAGAGGATTAGCAGCGACATCAGCCCTGAAGGCGAAGAGTAAATAGACTTCATACACACTATCTACTTGTTTGGCAGAGGTCTCTGGTGGATTCGGACTTGATTTGAGTACTGGCTCAGCCTGGAGTGTTGTTGGTTATTCGTTGGTACTTTTGGGCTCTTTATCATGATGTGTGCGAGAATTCTCTTATCTCTCCTACAGTACTTGACAACCGGTGAGGCCCTTATGACAACAGTGACCTTCTTAATGAGCAGTGGTGCTGCGAATCCAGGGGTGCTCAGCACACTGGCTTAGCTCCCAGCTCTGCGTGGTGACTAGTACTCTTGCTTACTGGACTGAGTGTGAACTTCCATGGCAACTTCTGGACCCCTAATGAGCAGTGGTGTTGCGAATCCAGGCGTGCTCAGCACACTGGCCTAGCTCCCAGCTCTGCGTAGTTGCGCTGTTCCTGGTACTTTGGTTCAAGGGGAGTTATCTTTACGGTCTCTGTGTTCTTGATGAACGGTGGCTTAGCTAATCCAGGGGTGCTCAGCACACTGGCTCAGCTCTAAGCCCTTCTTGCACGAATATCCTGCATCCGCTGTTGATTCAGAGCGCCGAGACGTATTGTTGGACCTCTGGGCTTGCGCTGGCTACACGCGTTTCGTCCTCCTGCTTGTTCAGAACGGTGTGAATCCAGGGTCACTCAGTGCACTGGCCTAAACCAGCCTGGATTAAGCCTGCATTCTGCATCTGCTCTTGATTCAGAGCGCTGAGGCGTATTGCTGGACCTGTGGGCTTGCGCTGGCTGCACGCGTTTCGTTTTCTTGCTTGTTCAGAACGGTGTGAATCCAGGGGCACTCAGTGCACTGGCCTAAACCAGCCTGAATCAAGCCTGCATCCTGCTGGTGAACAAGCTTCGCGCCGAAAGAGGACACTCTTCCTTTGTCACACTCACTGAGCATTAACGCAGTACTTGACCACGGAGGGTGAGGCGGAGCCGAGCGTTGCCACTGCCACTATCCAGTCCATAGAGCGCGAGGCACGGCGATTGGCTCGGGAGAGGAACAGTCAGGGGCTTGACACTGGCTATATGAGCACAGAGGGGTCGGCTCCAGAATCCAGCCCCTCCACACCGGGATCGATAGCAGCAGGATCGATAGCAGCAGCCTCAGCGCCCGCAGCCAGTCAGTTCCTCTTTGCGTTTGACGACGTAGACGAGATGGATCATTATGCCAGGGACAGTCCCGCTCTTGACAAGGCTGACAGCCAGCTTTGCTACACGGGTGGCAAGAATGAAGATAGGGCGCTTTTCATCAGGCGCTTCGTTGAAATGGTGGGAAAAGTACAGCGGGTTCACGAGGCCAGGGTACGCAGGCATATGAGGTCAGCGGCTTTTCACTCGCTCAGTCCACTGGCAAAGAAGGCCTTCATTGATTCCAAACCAGACTACAGATCGTTGTGGGACAGCTTGCCTTCGCTCCTAGCAGGGGATGATCATTCCACCTCAGTCGCCTATGACTGGTGGTGCGCTTCATACCTGAAGAATGGCCTCATGGCCTCTCATGCGTGTCATGTCTTGAAGGACCTCACCACGAGGGACTCTTACCAGGGCTCAGTGCGCTGCGCACAACCTCCTTTCCATGAGCTGGCGCCAGAAGCGACATGGGCAGTCTGCAAGAGGTTCCAGGAAGGTGATGCTGATGATGGTGAACGGTCTGATGAGTGGGAGAACGAAGGAACTTCCACTAAGGGTCTCACAGGGGCAGATGGCACGGAGGATTCTCACTATTTTTGGGCCTTGAGGGCTTTCGTTGCAGAGCTCGAGGCCAAGTTCTTAATGAAGGGCACCAAAGAGAAGGAGGATCTGTTGGTCGCTAAGTCGCAGACTGCTGAGCAAGATGGCCTCACCTACGTGAAGAGCTGTCGCCGCAGGGAGTCGGCGCTCAACGCTGGCAAGTTGGTGGGGGACTCCATCGTCAGACAAGACGTCGAGGAGTGCATCAAGGGACTTCGCATTAAGGAATACCGAGATCGTGTATCCGAGCAGCTGCGAGTCAGCCATCCTGCCCCCAACAAGGTCACCTGGGAGGACTTGGAGGTCATCGTGGAGGTTCAGGATAAGCTGAAGAACGATGCTGAAGCGTGGGCTCTGACACTACAGCAGGAACTCGTCCGCAGACTTACCTGTGTGTACTCCTGCTACGAAGCCAGGCTGCTGGGGCTTGACCTGGCCGAGCTGGTATCCTCCATGAGGCGCTCTAGCTCTTCCCACAAGGCTGGGGACAGACGCAGGGACCCCAAAAAGAAGGAGCCAGCACAGTCTGGTGGTGATGGTGCTAGGAAGCCTACGAGGGAGGTGAACAATGCGGAGAGGCATAAGCCCACTTACGGCAGGGTGCCACCACCTGACGCTTCGAAGGAGTTCCAGTGCGACTACTGCTTCACGCGCTTGCCCCATCCTCCAGAGCGTTGCTATACTGGATGTCGGGATGCCAGGGTACCTCACAACTTCCACAAGGACCGCCAGAACTCGAAGTGGCCAAACGAGGTCAAGAACGCCCAGATGCGTGCCTACAACATCGCTCACCGCTTCGAGAACCACAAGATGTGGATCACCACGAAGGAGTGGTTCAAGCTGCCGGAGGCCAAGCAGAAGCAGCAGCAGCAGCAGCAGGTGGCAGCCAGCGCTGAGGTAAAGGAGAAGCTCGCTGTGCTAGGACAACATACTGTGTCATGCGCGGATGACTCAGCGGTGTCATACATGCTAGCAGTGCCATACGCGCCCTACGATATTAGCGCCCGAGACCCCTGTTGAGGAAGAGACCCCCCTTAGTGGGAGTACACAGTACTAGTGTACGGTGTAATAAGGTGTCATAGTGAAGCACTGACACCTCATACTGCATGATACAGTAGTAGAAGCATATGATAGGTTAATGAGACTTGGCCATGCTGACTAGGATTAACTCAGGGAGTTGAGTGAATAAGTAATGGCCAAGGCCAAAGAAACAGTTGAGTTTCCAAGAGTAAATACAGCCGACATGGCAAAAGATGTAATCCTAATTCTTATATGCAAGTAATATGCTGTAAGTCTAGACATAGCAGTCCTATGTCTAAAGAGCTGACCTAGCAGTACCTAGGCAGTTAGTTGGTCGTTATATGCAGTCCATATAAGACCCCCATCAGTAGTTACAGTGCCCTGTGAGGAGCAGTCCTCCCACAAAATGGTATCAGTGTGCTACGCACCACCACCACCACCACCGCTTCCACAAAAAAATTTTACTTTCGAATTATGACTTTTCCGACGACTTTATACCGTGACTTCGGCTTCAATGTTATTTGAAATCTGCCAGTGTGTGTTACGCCTTCCCTGACGCGACTTCAGTTACGGCTTTTATCGGCTCACTGGCTTGGGGTACCCGCATGAATTATCTTTTATTTGCTTACGAAAACGAATTTCTTCTTCGATGCGTTGTGTGATTGTAGTTCATACTGGATCCTAGAAATCGGGCGCTTTTAGGGCCTGCAAGCGCCCAGTGCTAGCGCCCTTGCCAGGGTGCGTGCTTTCGAGCTCGTGTGTCGCCATGGTGCTTGAACCGGCGCGTATTGCCTTAGAATTGTCAGTTGATGCGAGGTCTTCTTTGGCGCGTTGATCTGGAGTTTTGGAATTTTGGGCTACTGAGCGAGGCCTCCTACTGTGGCACAGTGTGCCACAAATGCAGTAATGGAACCTTGGTGGCTCGTCGTGTATGTCGCGAGGCAGAAGAGGCGACTTCCAACTCCCATGTTACTTTTACGAATGCGGACGAATTCCAGCTCGACGTGCTGTTTGGCAATGATTGATTTTCGGCTTGGCGAGCGCCAGTGAGGCAGCCCTGCCTACTTTGAAACTTTGGTGTCGTTGCGTTGGCAGTTTTGCGTGCGTTTTGCGCCTGCGACTCGTGGATTTACCGTACAATTTGTATCGAGAATTCTTATTTTTGCTTGGATCCTGGTTTGAGATTGTTTGGAATTCTACCTCTGGCACTGGCTTCGTATTTGCGCCTGACCGACTGCACGACTTCAAGTTTGTCTTACTCGCTGGCAGCTATGCGCCGCTAATTCTTTTTGAAATCTGTGCCTGGTTTTTAAGTGTGTTCGATGTAGTCTTCGCCTCTATGGGCTTGGCGATTGAGTGGGTTTGCGACGTTCTTCTTTCGTGCTTCTGGCTATCTTGCGTGATGCGGCTTTGAGATTGCAGTTTCGTGGCTGCGGGCGTGTGCGCCCTCAATGGTCCTTGCGACTATGCGGGATGAGGCAAGTTTATGGCGGGGAATCTGAAAATTTGCTCCGACTTTGCGAAGGGTTCTTGATTTTGTTGCAATTCGACACTCCGACGTTCTTAACGATGGCTAACCCTAGGTGGTATCGCGCTGTGGCGTTGCTTTGGCTTCTGTGAGCCAGTCGTTGACCAATTTTGCTCAATTTGTTTTTCGTCTTGAATCTTCGAGTACGCTGGGAAGCTTTTGCTGCGATTTGGTTGCGGCGGTTGGTTATCTGCTGCTAAGCTTGGCCTCTGCGTCTTCCCTCTCATACTTTTATCGCTTGCGGCGGAAGCTGGCGAATCTTCCTCGGTTGATTTGTGTGTTTCTCCACCTACGTTTGGCGCTCCTGGGTTGGCGGGATTGCACTTGCGGCTTGAGCTTGAGGCTCTTCGCTTGTGCTCGCTTGGCGGCTCCGACGGCATGGCGCTTCCAGATCCTGGCATGACAGCGGGGGGGAGGAGCTGCGAGATACAGTGCTGGATGCCAGGAATAGGTCTTTTGTGTTCGCGCGAGACGTCCACGAGGCGCAGCACAGTGCACCACAGGCGGCGGTGCGGCTCGGTGCGTCCGCGGCGGCGCTGCACTTGGCGCTTCCAGCGGCGGCGCGTCACAGTGCGCCACCAGCGGCGGCGCGGCACTACTATGGCCAAGGCCAAGCACTGGGAGTCAGTTCGCGATCTCCGACAACACAGTGGGAAGCAGAGCCGGAGGTAGCACGCGGCTTGCGGCATCCCACGCATGGCTCACGACAGCGGGTAGGGCTAGCGCGCGGTGCAGAGCTTGCGACGAGTGGGTCGCTAAGGCAAGCCCCACCAGCTACTGCCACGGGGCCGGCAGCAGATAGCTCGCGACACCGACAACGAGAGCACTTACCCATTACGTGCCACTTACCGGCTGTATCCAGGCGCCGAAATTTCACTAGGCACAGAGTGTGCTCGCCTTTTGGAGCTGAAATTGAGCGGTAGCGTACCTGTCAAGTACATGGATTCCTTAATAGTTGGGAACAAGGCAATTGTCGATCACCTGACCTCAAAAAAAAACTTATATCCTGCAACTTACAAGCAAGTGCTTGCTATTCTCGGGGTGGACACTTATCACAAGTTCGTTCGTGAGGCTGGCAACTCTGGTCTAAAATTTGTCTATTTTACTGTCCAACGCTGCATAGGTGAATTGTTTCAGGACACGGAATTCGTGCAAGCATTGCGCCACGACTTATTTGACACAATCCATGATATGTGGCGTGGAGGACACTACGTGCAGGCTAATGATCGGACTGGAGGACAGCTTTTCGACGTTGTCAATGGGGCGTACGAGCTTACTGTCGACTGGTTTAAGCCCTTCGATACCGTGGAAACCTACTCTTTTGGTACACTTTGGCTCCGATCTCACAACCTTAGACCTTATTTCAGATCTTGTTCCCGATTTTTTAAGTTGCTTATGATTCTACCTGGCCCTCACGAGCCCCCTGCCCGCGCAAGCCCTGAAAGTGATATCCCGACTTTTACATATTACCAAAACATTATCGTCGAAGAATTCCGCAAACTTGGCCAAACTGGGATAGAAATCACAGATTGTTTTGGGAGAACCTTCACGCACATCCCTTTTCTCACGACCTATTCCGCGGATACCCCAGCATCAGCAAAAGTGAAGTCGTGGGTTGGGCATGGGTCTTGCTTGGGGTGTCACTACTGCTGCTTTCAAGGCAGCTCGTACCAAGGCGCTGTTCGTTTCTTAGGCTACAATGAGCCATACCCGCAGTACATGATTTTTGGTGACAGAAGCTTTCACGCTTGGGAAGCCCCTAGATACAGCGTGGAACTCCTCCAACAGTTGGAGGAGTCTCCGATCCGGCCGTTTATGTATTCGTTTCCGCTTCCAGAGTTGGTCAACTTGCCAACTTTCGATTTCGTCAAGAGTGTTTTGGTTCCTTATTATCATAAGTTATTGGAAGGAGTAGGAAAGGATTTGATATCCACGTTGGAGTTACAAATGTCGGTGCCTGAACAAACAGAGGTCGCGGGTCGTGTGGCGAGGATCGTTGCACAGATACCACGAGGCCGACATTCCGCTCGTAAATTTGAGGACCCTTTGAAGTACATTTTGTCGCAGAGCATGTCGAGCCTCAAAAGCTTGTTTGTAGTCTACGCACCATACCTTTTTCGTGGCCTCCTTAGCCCAATCCACTGGACTATTTTGCTTTTATTTCACAAGGTGTGCAGCTTTGCCATAACTTACCGCCGCGAGATCGAGAATGAACGTCGTGCACGTGCCCAAGAGAGATTGATGGAGTATGCACGTTTGTTGGAGGATACCTTTAACGTGACCTTGCTGACTCACAACTTGCACGTGATGGTCGCTCATCTCTTCGAGCAAGAAGACCACTTCGGTGTTTTGTATTTTTTGAACGATTTGTGGGGAGAACGGTGTCAGCACATGGCAAAGTTCGATGTGAAATATAGGTCAAACACTGAAAACGTATATAAAGTCTTAGCCAATGTCACACTTGGCAGGAGTAAGCTGCTTGAGTGGAGAGTCAAGCTATCAAGCAATCAGGCGCGTGACACACCACTCGATCAGCCTCGAATCTTTCATAAGTGGTGTGCCGATTCTCTGAGGGAATCCTTGGACTTAAGCGCGGATGAACTCGAATCCCTCTTGCCTCGCGGAAGAGAGTGCTTCAAGAAATATTGTGATGGGTTTGTTACGTTCGATTGCGAGAGAAATAAGTATGCTGCCTTGGGAATTCCTTATGGGCCGTATGAGATTTGTGAGCTGGTTACATTTTTCGATTCTTACGTCCTAGTGAAGTTATTCTCCTCTGATACAGACAACGATGGTTTGGTTTCTGTTACTCACTGTGTTCAGTGGATGTCTCGTTCTTTCGCAGATATCGTTGCTCCCGTCAACTTGATTTGGAATGATGATTTCACGCGCGCGGAAGTCCTATTTGAATACTACCACCCTTACTTATGAATTCTTGCTTACCATTTTAGGTGTACGCAATATGTAATACTCTTGATTGTGTAAATATTGAGTACAACCATATTACACGCATAGCCTGATGAACGAGAGAACTAAGTAAGCATAGCATACCTGAATATTGATTGCATCCTACACTGTTTGGCACCCGCGATGAAACTTGCCGAGCACCCGCGATGAAACTTGCAGAGCACCCGCGATGAAACTTGCTGAGCACCCGCGATAAATGTTCTGAGTGTTAAACTGAAATGTCTTAAACTTCCTAATGCACTCTAATTGGCAGATGTGCATTCTAAAATACCCTAATGCACTCGATATGTATATATTTCACCTTGTGGTATATTAGTGTGCTTTAGAGTGAATTCGGATAGTACTCTAATGCATCCGAATGCACTCTAATCGGCAGATTTAATGTGCACCTAATGCACTCTAAAATACCCTAATGCACTCGATATGTATATATTTCACCTTATGGTTTATTAGTGTACTTTAGAGTGAATTTGGATTGTACTCTAATGCATCCGAATGTAATCCATATCACCTCGTGGTATGGTAGGGTGCATTAGTATGATTTAAGGTGTCATTTGTATTGTACTCTAAATTAACACTAATATACTCTATTGCATGTAAAAATGTGGAAGCGATAGCATGCGCGGCTAGGGTGTAGTTAGGGTGTATTAGTGCGTGCATTAGTGCGTGTCTAGTTAGGATGTATTCGATTGCTATGGGTGCTATTTGGATATTATACATCCTAATGCACACTAGAATCACTCCCTAAATTGACACAATGCCCCCCAATATTTGAGAATGCACTCTAATATTTTAGGGTACCTATCCATATTAGTGTACGACTAGGGTACACAGGGATTGTAGTGTAACGCACAGTTAGCAGCACGCATCCCACGCGTGGCCATGCCCCTCACGCTCAGCACGCGGTGCCCAGCGCTCCGCGTGGATTTGCAAGCCTCGACGCTCTGCAAAGACGCGCCGGCACCCAAGGCCGACCACGACATAGCATGGACCTATCAGGACCTCCTGTATGCAGACGGTAGTTGGTGCCCCCCAGAGCCGCAGAAGCACGATGCCCAGCGACCGGCGCATGACGCACTGCTGCTTGCCCCACCGATGCATGGTGTGGAGCGGGCAGCGTGGGGCATGACTTGGACTTACGAGGACCTCCTCTATGCGGGCGGTAGTTGGTGCCCCCCGGAGCCACCAAAGCGCGATGGGCAGCGATTGGTGCGTAGCGCGTCGCTGCCAGTCCCACCAGCGCAGGGTTCGGAACAGGCGGCACTCGACGAGCCGCAACTGGCGTGTAGCGTACAGCTTCCAGCGTCATCAGCATACAGTGCAGAGCGGAGCATGACTAAGACGCCGTCCGGAGAATGTGCGCGGCTGCCACCCACCAGAGAGCACGCGCGAATGCCACACACCGGCACATCGAAGGCGCCGCCCACAGAGTGCGCGCGGCTGCCACACAGTGGTACCACCGACGTAAAGCTTGGGCAGCGCGCGCGACAGACACCCGAGACTCAGCCACTGGAGCGCATACGGCCACCTAGTGGCGTCGCTGGGGAGCGGGAAGCGCACCCTTCTCGGCGGCGCGCCAAGAAGCGGAGGCATATGCAGCGATCGCGGGAGGCGAGTAGGAAGCGTGGTGCCCGGGGCATGCGAGGCTCAGCACCTACGAGGCGAGGTAATCGTGGGGGTTCACGTAGCATCCGAGGCGGGAGATCATGAGGTCGCATCGTGGTGTTCAAGCCCTACGAGGGGGCATGCGAGGCATATCGAGTGGGCATCACGAGTGCCCACGCCCTTCCCTTGGATCCGAAAGAAAGCGTCCAGGCGTGGACCGCTTTTCTTTGGGGGGGGGAAGAGGGCGCGCCGCGGGTGGCACACGATGACCACCGCGAGCGCGCCGAGCGTACCGCCACGAGGCAGCCGGATAGATGGCCGCGGTCTCGGGCCGCGTGACGCGCAGCTGCCCCACCAGGCACGCCATACTCATGGTGCCTAGGGCGCAGCGTGTGCACGGCGACCGGGCGCC
>LGRX02025541.1:0-10187 GCA_001247695.2 Cymbomonas tetramitiformis | reverse complement strand
GGACTCCATCGTCAGACAAGACGTCGAGGAGTGCATCAAGGGACTTCGCATTAAGGAATACCGAGATCGTGTATCCGAGCAGCTGCGAGTCAGCCATCCTGCCCCCAACAAGGTCACCTGGGAGGACTTGGAGGTCATCGTGGAGGTTCAGGATAAGCTGAAGAACGATGCTGAAGCGTGGGCTCTGACACTACAGCAGGAACTCGTCCGCAGACTTACCTGTGTGTACTCCTGCTACGAAGCCAGGCTGCTGGGGCTTGACCTGGCCGAGCTGGTATCCTCCATGAGGCGCTCTAGCTCTTCCCACAAGGCTGGGGACAGACGCAGGGACCCCAAAAAGAAGGAGCCAGCACAGTCTGGTGGTGATGGTGCTAGGAAGCCTACGAGGGAGGTGAACAATGCGGAGAGGCATAAGCCCACTTACGGCAGGGTGCCACCACCTGACGCTTCGAAGGAGTTCCAGTGCGACTACTGCTTCACGCGCTTGCCCCATCCTCCAGAGCGTTGCTATACTGGATGTCGGGATGCCAGGGTACCTCACAACTTCCACAAGGACCGCCAGAACTCGAAGTGGCCAAACGAGGTCAAGAACGCCCAGATGCGTGCCTACAACATCGCTCACCGCTTCGAGAACCACAAGATGTGGATCACCACGAAGGAGTGGTTCAAGCTGCCGGAGGCCAAGCAGAAGCAGCAGCAGCAGCAGCAGGTGGCAGCCAGCGCTGAGGTAAAGGAGAAGCTCGCTGTGCTAGGACAACATACTGTGTCATGCGCGGATGACTCAGCGGTGTCATACATGCTAGCAGTGCCATACGCGCCCTACGATATTAGCGCCCGAGACCCCTGTTGAGGAAGAGACCCCCCTTAGTGGGAGTACACAGTACTAGTGTACGGTGTAATAAGGTGTCATAGTGAAGCACTGACACCTCATACTGCATGATACTGTAGTAGAAGCATATGATAGGTTAATGAGACTTGGCCATGCTGACTAGGATTAACTCGGGGAGTTGAGTGAATAAGTAATGGCCAAGGCCAAAGAAACAGTTGAGTTTCCAAGAGTAAATACAGCCGACATGGCAAAAGATGTAATCCTAATTCTTATATGCAAGTAATATGCTGTAAGTCTAGACATAGCAGTCCTATGTCTAAAGAGCTGACCTAGCAGTACCTAGGCAGTTAGTTGGTCGTTATATGCAGTCCATATAAGACCCCCATCAGTAGTTACAGTGCCCTGTGAGGAGCAGTCCTCCCACAAAATGGTATCAGTGTGCTACGCACCACCACCACCACCACCGCTTCCACAAAAAAATTTTACTTTCGAATTATGACTTTTCCGACGACTTTATACCGTGACTTCGGCTTCAATGTTATTTGAAATCTGCCAGTGTGTGTTACGCCTTCCCTGACGCGACTTCAGTTACGGCTTTTATCGGCTCACTGGCTTGGGGTACCCGCATGAATTATCTTTTATTTGCTTACGAAAACGAATTTCTTCTTCGATGCGTTGTGTGATTGTAGTTCATACTGGATCCTAGAAATCGGGCGCTTTTAGGGCCTGCAAGCGCCCAGTGCTAGCGCCCTTGCCAGGGTGCGTGCTTTCGAGCTCGTGTGTCGCCATGGTGCTTGAACCGGCGCGTATTGCCTTAGAATTGTCAGTTGATGCGAGGTCTTCTTTGGCGCGTTGATCTGGAGTTTTGGAATTTTGGGCTACTGAGCGAGGCCTCCTACTGTGGCACAGTGTGCCACAAATGCAGTAATGGAACCTTGGTGGCTCGTCGTGTATGTCGCGAGGCAGAAGAGGCGACTTCCAACTCCCATGTTACTTTTACGAATGCGGACGAATTCCAGCTCGACGTGCTGTTTGGCAATGATTGATTTTCGGCTTGGCGAGCGCCAGTGAGGCAGCCCTGCCTACTTTGAAACTTTGGTGTCGTTGCGTTGGCAGTTTTGCGTGCGTTTTGCGCCTGCGACTCGTGGATTTACCGTACAATTTGTATCGAGAATTCTTATTTTTGCTTGGATCCTGGTTTGAGATTGTTTGGAATTCTACCTCTGGCACTGGCTTCGTATTTGCGCCTGACCGACTGCACGACTTCAAGTTTGTCTTACTCGCTGGCAGCTATGCGCCGCTGATTCTTTTTGAAATCTGTGCCTGGTTTTTAAGTGTGTTCGATGTAGTCTTCGCCTCTATGGGCTTGGCGATTGAGTGGGTTTGCGACGTTCTTCTTTCGTGCTTCTGGCTATCTTGCGTGATGCGGCTTTGAGATTGCAGTTTCGTGGCTGCGGGCGTGTGCGCCCTCAATGGTCCTTGCGACTATGCGGGATGAGGCAAGTTTATGGCGGGGAATCTGAAAATTTGCTCCGACTTTGCGAAGGGTTCTTGATTTTGTTGCAATTCGACACTCCGACGTTCTTAACGATGGCTAACCCTAGGTGGTATCGCGCTGTGGCGTTGCTTTGGCTTCTGTGAGCCAGTCGTTGACCAATTTTGCTCAATTTGTTTTTCGTCTTGAATCTTCGAGTACGCTGGGAAGCTTTTGCTGCGATTTGGTTGCGGCGGTTGGTTATCTGCTGCTAAGCTTGGCCTCTGCGTCTTCCCTCTCATACTTTTATCGCTTGCGGCGGAAGCTGGCGAATCTTCCTCGGTTGATTTGTGTGTTTCTCCACCTACGTTTGGCGCTCCTGGGTTGGCGGGATTGCACTTGCGGCTTGAGCTTGAGGCTCTTCGCTTGTGCTCGCTTGGCGGCTCCGACGGCATGGCGCTTCCAGATCCTGGCATGACAGCGGGGGGGAGGAGCTGCGAGATACAGTGCTGGATGCCAGGAATAGGTCTTTTGTGTTCGCGCGAGACGTCCACGAGGCGCAGCACAGTGCACCACAGGCGGCGGTGCGGCTCGGTGCGTCCGCGGCGGCGCTGCATAGTGCGCCACCAGCAGCGGCGCGGCACTTGGCGCTTCCAGCGGCGGCGCGTCACAGTGCGCCACCAGCGGCGGCGCGGCACTACTATGGCCAAGGCCAAGCACTGGGAGTCAGTTCGCGATCTCCGACAACACAGTGGGAAGCAGAGCCGGAGGTAGCACGCGGCTTGCGGCATCCCACGCATGGCTCACGACAGCGGGTAGGGCTAGCGCGCGGTGCAGAGCTTGCGACGAGTGGGTCGCTAAGGCAAGCCCCACCAGCTACTGCCACGGGGCCGGCAGCAGATAGCTCGCGACACCGACAACGAGAGCACTTACCCATTACGTGCCACTTACCGGCTGTATCCAGGCGCCGAAATTTCACTAGGCACAGAGTGTGCTCGCCTTTTGGAGCTGAAATTGAGCGGTAGCGTACCTGTCAAGTACATGGATTCCTTAATAGTTGGGAACAAGGCAATTGTCGATCACCTGACCTCAAAAAAAAACTTATATCCTGCAACTTACAAGCAAGTGCTTGCTATTCTCGGGGTGGACACTTATCACAAGTTCGTTCGTGAGGCTGGCAACTCTGGTCTAAAATTTGTCTATTTTACTGTCCAACGCTGCATAGGTGAATTGTTTCAGGACACGGAATTCGTGCAAGCATTGCGCCACGACTTATTTGACACAATCCATGATATGTGGCGTGGAGGACACTACGTGCAGGCTAATGATCGGACTGGAGGACAGCTTTTCGACGTTGTCAATGGGGCGTACGAGCTTACTGTCGACTGGTTTAAGCCCTTCGATACCGTGGATACCTACTCTTTTGGTACACTTTGGCTCCGATCTCACAACCTTAGACCTTATTTCAGATCTTGTTCCCGATTTTTTAAGTTGCTTATGATTCTACATGGCCCTCACGAGCCCCCTGCCCGCGCAAGCCCTGAAAGTGATATCCCGACTTTTACATATTACCAAAACATTATCGTCGAAGAATTCCGCAAACTTGGCCAAACTGGGATAGAAATCACAGATTGTTTTGGGAGAACCTTCACGCACATCCCTTTTCTCACGACCTATTCCGCGGATACCCCAGCATCAGCAAAAGTGAAGTCGTGGGTTGGGCATGGGTCTTGCTTGGGGTGTCACTACTGCTGCTTTCAAGGCAGCTCGTACCAAGGCGCTGTTCGTTTCTTAGGCTACAATGAGCCATACCCGCAGTACATGATTTTTGGTGACAGAAGCTTTCACGCTTGGGAAGCCCCTAGATACAGCGTGGAACTCCTCCAACAGTTGGAGGAGTCTCCGATCCGGCCGTTTATGTATTCGTTTCCGCTTCCAGAGTTGGTCAACTTGCCAACTTTCGATTTCGTCAAGAGTGTTTTGGTTCCTTATTATCATAAGTTATTGGAAGGAGTAGGAAAGGATTTGATATCCACGTTGGAGTTACAAATGTCGGTGCCTGAACAAACAGAGGTCGCGGGTCGTGTGGCGAGGATCGTTGCACAGATACCACGAGGCCGACATTCCGCTCGTAAATTTGAGGACCCTTTGAAGTACATTTTGTCGCAGAGCATGTCGAGCCTCAAAAGCTTGTTTGTAGTCTACGCACCATACCTTTTTCGTGGCCTCCTTAGCCCAATCCACTGGACTATTTTGCTTTTATTTCACAAGGTGTGCAGCTTTGCCATAACTTACCGCCGCGAGATCGAGAATGAACGTCGTGCACGTGCCCAAGAGAGATTGATGGAGTATGCACGTTTGTTGGAGGATACCTTTAACGTGACCTTGCTGACTCACAACTTGCACGTGATGGTCGCTCATCTCTTCGAGCAAGAAGACCACTTCGGTGTTTTGTATTTTTTGAACGATTTGTGGGGAGAACGGTGTCAGCACATGGCAAAGTTCGATGTGAAATATAGGTCAAACACTGAAAACGTATATAAAGTCTTAGCCAATGTCACACTTGGCAGGAGTAAGCTGCTTGAGTGGAGAGTCAAGCTATCAAGCAATCAGGCGCGTGACACACCACTCGATCAGCCTCGAATCTTTCATAAGTGGTGTGCCGATTCTCTGAGGGAATCCTTGGACTTAAGCGCGGATGAACTCGAATCCCTCTTGCCTCGCGGAAGAGAGTGCTTCAAGAAATATTGTGATGGGTTTGTTACGTTCGATTGCGAGAGAAATAAGTATGCTGCCTTGGGAATTCCTTATGGGCCGTATGAGATTTGTGAGCTGGTTACATTTTTCGATTCTTACGTCCTAGTGAAGTTATTCTCCTCTGATACAGACAACGATGGTTTGGTTTCTGTTACTCACTGTGTTCAGTGGATGTCTCGTTCTTTCGCAGATATCGTTGCTCCCGTCAACTTGATTTGGAATGATGATTTCACGCGCGCGGAAGTCCTATTTGAATACTACCACCCTTACTTATGAATTCTTGCTTACCATTTTAGGTGTACGCAATATGTAATACTCTTGATTGTGTAAATATTGAGTACAACCATATTACACGCATAGCCTGATGAACGAGAGAACTAAGTAAGCATAGCATACCTGAATATTGATTGCATCCTACACTGTTTGGCACCCGCGATGAAACTTGCCGAGCACCCGCGATGAAACTTGCAGAGCACCCGCGATGAAACTTGCTGAGCACCCGCGATAAATGTTCTGAGTGTTAAACTGAAATGTCTTAAACTTCCTAATGCACTCTAATTGGCAGATGTGCATTCTAAAATACCCTAATGCACTCGATATGTATATATTTCACCTTGTGGTATATTAGTGTGCTTTAGAGTGAATTCGGATAGTACTCTAATGCATCCGAATGCACTCTAATCGGCAGATTTAATGTGCACCTAATGCACTCTAAAATACCCTAATGCACTCGATATGTATATATTTCACCTTATGGTTTATTAGTGTACTTTAGAGTGAATTTGGATTGTACTCTAATGCATCCGAATGTAATCCATATCACCTCGTGGTATGGTAGGGTGCATTAGTATGATTTAAGGTGTCATTTGTATTGTACTCTAAATTAACACTAATATACTCTATTGCATGTAAAAATGTGGAAGCGATAGCATGCGCGGCTAGGGTGTAGTTAGGGTGTATTAGTGCGTGCATTAGTGCGTGTCTAGTTAGGATGTATTCGATTGCTATGGGTGCTATTTGGATATTATACATCCTAATGCACACTAGAATCACTCCCTAAATTGACACAATGCCCCCCAATATTTGAGAATGCACTCTAATATTTTAGGGTACCTATCCATATTAGTGTACGACTAGGGTACACAGGGATTGTAGTGTAACGCACAGTTAGCAGCACGCATCCCACGCGTGGCCATGCCCCTCACGCTCAGCACGCGGTGCCCAGCGCTCCGCGTGGATTTGCAAGCCTCGACGCTCTGCAAAGACGCGCCGGCACCCAAGGCCGACCACGACATAGCATGGACCTATCAGGACCTCCTGTATGCAGACGGTAGTTGGTGCCCCCCAGAGCCGCAGAAGCACGATGCCCAGCGACCGGCGCATGACGCACTGCTGCTTGCCCCACCAATGCATGGTGTGGAGCGGGCAGCGTGGGGCATGACTTGGACTTACGAGGACCTCCTCTATGCGGGCGGTAGTTGGTGCCCCCGGAGCCACCAAAGCGCGATGGGCAGCGATTGGTGCGTAGCGCGTCGCTGCCAGTCCCACCAGCGCAGGGTTCGGAACAGGCGGCACTCGACGAGCCGCAACTGGCGTGTAGCGTACAGCTTCCAGCGTCATCAGCATACAGTGCAGAGCGGAGCATGACTAAGACGCCGTCCGGAGAATGTGCGCGGCTGCCACCCACCAGAGAGCACGCGCGAATGCCACACACCGGCACAGCGAAGGCGCCGCCCACAGAGTGCGCGCGGCTGCCACACAGTGGTACCACCGACGTAAAGCTTGGGCAGCGCGCGCGACAGACACCCGAGACTCAGCCACTGGAGCGCATACAGCCACCTAGTGGCGTCGCTGGGGAGCGGGAAGCGCACCCTTCTCGGCGGCGCGCCAAGAAGCGGAGGCATATGCAGCGATCGCGGGAGGCGAGTAGGAAGCGTGGTGCCCGGGGCATGCGAGGCTCAGCACCCACGAGGCGAGGTAATCGTGGGGGTTCACGTAGCATCCGAGGCGGGAGATCAGGAGGTCGCATCGTGGTGTTCAAGCCCTACGAGGGGGCATGCGAGGCATATCGAGTGGGCATCACGAGTGCCCACGCCCTTCCCTTGTATCCGAAAAAAAGCGTCCAGGCGTGGACCGCTTTTCTTTTGGGGGGGAAGAGAGCGCGCCGCGGGTGGCACACGATGACCACCGCGAGCGCGCCGAGCGCACCGCCACGAGGCAGCTGGATAGATGGCCGCTGTCTCGGGCCGCGTGACGCGCAGCTGCCCCACCAGGCACGCCATACTCATGGTGCCTAGGGGTGGCGCGCAGCGGGTGCACGGCGACCGGGCGCCATCGAGGCTCTTCGGAGAGGAGATGAGCGCGCCTGGGAGCGTCACACCGCACACGCGTGCCCCGGCGACGAGCGCGGAGCGCAGCACCCACGTGAGGGTCGCTGCTGAGGCCTGTGTGGCCGACGCTCCGGGCGAGATGGCGCCCAGCGATGGGACGCCTCGCCACACGCAGATAAGGGGCGCCGCCCTTGTGCTCGTGTCGCTACAGGGTGAGCACGAGAGGTGCTCGCCCGCGCCCTTCCCCACGGCGCCATGAGAAAGCGTCCAGGCGTGGACCGCTTTTCTTTGGCGGGGGGGGGAAGAGAGCGCGCCGCGGGTGGCACACGATGACCACCGCGAGCGCGCCGAGCGTATCGCCACGAGGCAGCCGGATAGATGGCCGCTGTCTCGGGCCGCGTGACGCGCAGCCGCCCCACCAGGCACGCCATACTCATGGTGCCTAGGGGTGGCGCGCAGCGTGTGCACGGCGACCGGGCGCCATCGAGGCTCTTCGGAGAGGAGATGAGCGGGCCTGGGAGCGTCACACCGCACACGCGTGCCCCGGCGACGAGCGCGGAGCGCAGCACCCACGTGAGGGTCGCTGCTGAGGCCTGTGTGGCCGACGCTCCGGGCGAGATGGCGCCCAGCGATGGGACGCCTCGCCACACGCAGACAAGGGGCGCCGCCCTTGTGCTCGTGTCGCTACAGGGTGAGCACGAGAGGTGCTCGCCCGCGCCCTTCCCCACGGCGCCAGAGAAAGCGTCCAGGCGTGGACCGCTTTTCTTTTGGGGGGGAAGAGAGCGCGCCGCGGGTGGCACACGATGACCACCGCGAGCGCGCCGAGCGCACCGCCACGAGGCAGCCGGATAGATGGCCGCTGTCTCGGGCCGCGTGACGCGCAGCTGCCCCACCAGGCACGCCATACCCATGGTGCCTAGGGGTGGCGCGCAGCGTGTGCACGGCGACCGGGCGCCATCGAGGCTCTTCGGAGAGGAGATGAGCGGGCCTGGGAGCGTCACACCGCACACGCGTGCCCCGGCGACGAGCGCGGAGCGCAGCACCCACGTGAGGGTCGCTGCTGAGGCCTGTGTGGCCGACGCTCCGGGCGAGATGGCGCCCAGCGATGGGACGCCTCGCCACACGCAGACAAGGGGCGCCGCCCTTGTGCTCGTGTCGCTACAGGGTGAGCACGAGAGGTGCTCGCCCGCGCCCTTCCCCACGGCGCCAGGAGAAAGCGTCCAGGCGTGGACCGCTTTTCTTTTGGGGGGGGAAGAGAGCGCGCCGCGGGTGGCACACGATGACCACCGCGAGCGCGCCGAGCGCACCGCCACGAGGCAGCCGGATAGATGGCCGCTGTCTCGGGCCGCGTGACGCGCAGCTGCCCCACCAGGCACGCCATACTCATGGTGCCTAGGGGTGGCGCGCAGCGTGTGCACGGCGACCGGGCGCCATCGAGGCTCTTCGTGTCCACTACCCACGCTTAGGTACATCGCGATGTACCTAACTATACGTGTACGTTTAATGCCGCGGTGAGCCAAATTCTCGACGCGGGGTCGTGTGGCCCATTTCAGCCATTGTTGACATGTCCCTTTTGGTCCTGAAGCATTTGGTTTATGGTATTTAGCTCAATACGATAGTCTAGGCAGGTCATCAATCTTGACAATTTCCAGAAAATGTACATTTTCAAACCTCCGAAAATCTTAGGTACATCCCTTAGGTACATCGCGTTTGATGCATGTGTACGCCCGCTAAATGATGAATATCGATACATGTTTGTTACAATGGCATTTAACACCCCTTAGGGCAGTTGTGATTTCAGGGGTTTGC
Organism: Cymbomonas tetramitiformis; assembly: GCA_001247695.2. Taxonomy (NCBI): domain Eukaryota; kingdom Viridiplantae; phylum Chlorophyta; class Pyramimonadophyceae; order Pyramimonadales; family Pyramimonadaceae; genus Cymbomonas; species Cymbomonas tetramitiformis. The sequence goes on along the minus strand of LGRX02025541.1, from coordinate 988 downwards.
ATTTAAACACTCAAGCACGCCTTCACTCAACACGCCTTTGTAGGTACCTATAACTGATCCCACAACATGCGCATTCACGAAAATTGATATTTCGCCTTAGGGGTTCGCACGTACGAGTGAACGATATTCATCAGGTGGGGTTAGAGGCTTGTATGGACACCGTCGGAGAACTCAGGAACGTCGGATTTCTGCCGTACGCTTGCGGAACTCCACTTGGAGTCGAAGGCTGCAGCGTGTGCCTTCACTTCGCGTCCTTGGAGGAGCTGCCCTATTGCGCGACGAGCGGCCATGTTGGAAACGGATGCCGCGAGCGAGGTCAATAGCGCGGAGGGGAAATATTTTTTTGGATTCTCCAACTACATAGCAATTAAAGTTTATCGAGGTCTACTACCAGGATCCAGCAGAACGTTCGCAGAGAGACAAATGGCGAGCTTGCCGAATATGACGGGAAAACATTTATTTTGATCTGTTTTTTTTTGTTTTCTTCAAAAAGAGTGATTTTGAATGCATCAGAGCGTATATTGTACGGATCGGATACGAATGTTGGATCGTAACATCGATAGAAGAGGGTGTCTATTGGTTAATTGTCACTACAAGGGGCACAAAACGTCGGATTTGGGCCTTGATTTGATATGTACGGCTTAGGTACATCGTTATGTACCTAAGGCCCTTGGGTACATCCCTATGTACCGAAGGGTAGTGGACATTCGGAGAGGAGATGAGCGGGCCTGGGAGCGTCACACCGCACACGCGTGCCCCGGCGACGAGCGCGGAGCGCAGCACCCACGTGAGGGTCGCTGCTGAGGCCTGCGTGGCCGACGCTCCGGGCGAGATGGCGCCCAACGATGGGACGCCTCGCCACACGCAGATAAGGGGCGCCGCCCTTGTGCTCGTGTCGCTACAGGGTGAGCACGAGAGGTGCTCGCCCGCGCCCTTCCCCACGGCGCCAGGAGAAAGCGTCCAGGCGTGGACCGCTTTCTTTGGGGGG
>LGRX02025540.1:0-82092 GCA_001247695.2 Cymbomonas tetramitiformis | reverse complement strand
GGCGACCGGGCGCCATCGAGGCTCTTCGGAGAGGAGATGAGCGGGCCTGGGAGCGTCACGCCGCACACGCGTGCCCGGCGACGAGCGCGGAGCGCAGCACCCACGTGAGGGTCGCTGCTGAGGCCTGTGTGGCCGACGCTCCGGGCGAGATGGCGCCCAGCGATGGGACGCCTCGCCACACGCAGACAAGGGGCGCCGCCCTTGTGCTCGTGTCGCTACAAGGTGAGCACGAGAGGTGCTCGCCCGCGCCCTTCCCCACGGCGCCATGAGAAAGCGTCCAGGCGTGGACCGCTTTTCTTTTGGGGGAGAAGAGAGCGCGCCGCGGGTGGCACACGATGACCACCGCGAGCGCGCCGAGCGCACCGCCACGAGGCAGCCGGATAGATGGCCGCTGTCTCGGGCCGCGTGACGCGCAGCTGCCCCACCAGGCACGCCATACTCATGGTGCCTAGGGGTGGCGCGCAGCGTGTGCACGGCGACCGGGCACCATCGAGGCTCTTCGGAGAGGAGATGAGCGGGCCTGGGAGCGTCACACCGCACACGCGTGCCCCGGCGACGAACGCGGAGCGCAACACCCACGTGAGGGTCGCTGCTGAGGCCTGTGTGGCCGACGCTCCGGGCGAGATGGCGCCCAGCGATGGGACGCTTCGCCACACGCAGACAAGGGGCGCCGCCCTTGTGCTCGTGTCGCTACGGGGTGAGCACGAGAGGTGCTCGCCCGCGCCCTTCCCCACGGCGCCATGAGAAAGCGTCCAGGCGTGGACCGCTTTTCTTTTGGGGGGGAAGAGAGCGCGCCGCGGGTGGCACACGATGACCACCGCGAGCGCGCCGAGCGCACCGCCACGAGGCAGCCGGATAGATGGCCGCTGTCTCGGGCCGCGTGACGCGCAGCTGCCCCACCAGGCACGCCATACCCATGGTGCCTAGGGGTGGCGCGCAGCGTGTGCACGGCGACCGGGCGCCATCGAGGCTCTTCGGAGAGGAGATGAGCGGGCCTGGGAGCGTCACACCGCACACGCGTGCCCCGGCGACGAGCGCGGAGCGCAGCACCCACGTGAGGGTCGCTGCTGAGGCCTGTGTGGCCGACGCTCCGGGCGAGATGGCGCCCAGCGATGGGACGCTTCGCCACACGCAGACAAGGGACGCCGCCCTTGTGCTCGTGTCGCTACAGGGTGAGCACGAGAGGTGCTCGCCCGCGCCCTTCCCCACGGCGCCATGAGAAAGCGTCCAGGCGTGGACCGCTTTTCTTTTGGGGGGGAAGAGAGCGCGCCGCGGGTGGCACACGATGACCACCGCGAGCGCGCCGAGCGTACCGCCACGAGGCAGCCGGATAGATGGCCGCTGTCTCGGGCCGCGTGACGCGCAGCTGCCCCACCAGGCACGCCATACCCATGGTGCCTAGGGGTGGCGCGCAGCGTGTGCACGGCGACCGGGCGCCATCGAGGCTCTTCGGAGAGGAGATGAGCGGGCCTGGGAGCGTCACACCGCACACGCGTGCCCCGGCGACGAGCGCGGAGCGCAGCACCCACGTGAGGGTCGCTGCTGAGGCCTGTGTGGCCGACGCTCCGGGCGAGATGGCGCCCAGCGATGGGACGCCTCGCCACACGCAGACAAGGGGCGCCGCCCTTGTGCTCGTGTCGCTACAGGGTGAGCACGAGAGGTGCTCGCCCGCGCCCTTCCCCACGGCGCCATGAGAAAGCGTCCAGGCGTGGACCGCTTTTCTTTTGGGGGGGAAGAGAGCGCGCCGCGCGCACTGCCACGCTAGCCATTTCTTTCATGGTGAGGACGTGGCCCAGCCGCTGGCGAGGGGCGCTCTTGGACGCACGCGAATTGAGGACCTGGTGAACCTATGGCATACGGTTGAAGCGGACGACGCGTAGTAGACGGAGAACTGAGTTTGTGCGCCTGCACGACGAGCATATGTGACCTCTTGACCGAGGTCCCCTACTTGCAAAGATTTTTGTTCCGTATTATCGACAGCCTTGGTAGCCGATGCGAGTGTTATGACCATCATGATGGCGGGAAATTGAAGACCGAAAGCTGCCTTGATATGAGTAGTGTGCCGCTGTGAGGAGCGCCAGCGATGTGACCTTAGTGGAGCCCTCAAGCTAATCAGATGAGCAAACGCGATGAGCAAAGTATTTACGTATATGTTCGCGAGGACGCTTCCCACGTGAAGGGGGGGGGAGTTGTGCTAGGACAACATATTGTGTCATGCGCGGATGACTCAGCGGTGTCATACATGCTAGCAGTGCCATACGCGCCTTACGATATTAGTGCCCGAGACCCCTGTTGAGGAAGAGACCCCCCTTAGTGGGAGTACACAGTACTAGTGTACGGTGTAATAAGGTGTCATAGTGAAGCACTGACACCTCATACTGCATGATACTGTAGTAGAAGCATATGATAGGTTAATGAGACTTGGCCATGCTGACTAGGATTAACTCAGGAAGTTGAGTGAATAAGTAATGGCCAAGGCCAAAGAAACAGTTGAGTTTCCAAGAGTAAATACAGCCGACATGGCAAAAGATGTAATCCTAATTCTTATATGCAAGTAATATGCATTGAGTCTGGACACAGGTCCTAAGAACCAGCATAGTTTGGTTAGCATTAAATAAGATATAGAGCATAATATAGAACCTTGCACTATATCTTATCCACAAGTAGTTTCACAGTGACTGTTAAGTAGAGGGTTTAGTACTGCCTCCTACAAATTCAATATGTTGTATATATACTGTGGACCTATTGCATATGTATTGAAACGGAACATTTAGGGAAAAAAGGTTATCGAGGAATAGATAGCTCCAAAATGGGGAATAGAATTTTCGATCTGTTTTTGGGGAATAGATTATATGTCACATGTAACCATGCTTAATTCAATCGAGCGCCAAAAAAATTTACAAGCAGTTTCACTAGCACACTCCCCAACACTTCACAGCATGGAGGACCAGGAGGAGGAAAATTTGCAGTTCACTAGCCCCGGGAAGGATGGACGAGAAGTTTATGAGGATTCCGATCCCGAGGATGAAATTGAGGAGCTCTGTAGGCGCAAGCGGACACGGACGCACGAGCGTAAAGAGTGGGTGGCCTTGCTAAGTGCTTCATCTTTCGATAGGTGTATGGAAAGAATTAAGGAGGCGTGTTCTGAAGGCTTCTCCAAGGCGGACAAACCTCACATAGCTAAGAGAACGGGCAATATTACACACAAGTTTAAGTGCTCGTTGTACAAGTCCAGCGGTTGTCAAGCGTTTTTCAAAATCATACAAAAGTCGAGCGAGTGTTGTGACTTGTTCCAGAGTGGAGAACACGATCACGCGGGATTCTTCAACAAAGGCTTGAACCCTCGAGTAAAAACCTATTTGGACACGCACTTGAAGATGGGCAAGGGGCCAAAGTCCGTGTTCCTAGAAATGAAGGACGACCTCAGCCTCCCGACAGTACCGGCTTACGCAACAATCTGCAATTATGCCTACAACAATAAGTACCGAATTTGGGAAACAGAAGATATTAAAACCTACGGTAACTATATGTAACTATATATATACGATAACTATATGTTAGTAAACCTACCAAAGCCTAATACCTAACCCGATCTTTAAACAAATATGGCTTCGAATCAAGCTTCACGTTGCGAATGTGGCCAATTAAACAAGATGGGAAAGCTTATTGAATGTAGACAAGATCCCTCGACTATGGACCACGCGGGCAAACCATGCACACGATCTAAAAGAGGCAAGGGCGAGTTGAGATGCGCAAAATGCAGCGGTCAACAAAAAAAGAAAGAGCCTGCCGTCAAGGAAACATTTTTGGACGACTTTGACCGTACGCGAGCTATAGGTTTCGCTAACACCTTCGTGGTGTCTTTACCAGACGAGTCGCGAGAACATCTGGAAAGGCGGTATTCGTGTATGTGGAGGGAGGCCGTGAACAAGGTCCCGGACTGGAAAAATCTTCCTCCTGGGGTGGTAACCCTCACTGGAGGAAAGCTGGAGGTGTTTCACGAGTCCGCGAAACACGGGGGGGGGAAAGTGCAGACCGACTTCTACGAGCAATATCTCACGGACGAAGATCGAAAGCACTTGAACGTCTTCGTACACGAGTTGGAAACGAAGGTTATGGAAAATCTTCGTAAGGAGTACACAATCGAGAATCAAGCATTCTTAATCAACGACAATCTCGTTCGGGAGATTCAGGGGGCGCCTAATACGGTCCTCTCCACCCTTACCGGGTGGCAACCTTGGCACTTGGACCAGCCACTTAACCAACCTCTCACCGAACGCCCTCATCACTTGGCCATTGTGGCCTACCTTGGCCCATCATCCCCAACAAGGTTGTGTTGTGCACCAACACCGTCCTTCGACGCGTCGGTTGAGCTCCTAGGCCAATCGACGCAAGAGAGGTTGCAACTCAACTGCGATGTCCAATTCCACGAGCAGCGAGCCCTCATGCTCTCGAAGGAAACCCTCGACGCGTATGCGACGAACGTTGGGGGAAAGGATAAAGTGGGATTGGGCGACTGCGCGGTGGTGGGAGGGGTACACCAAGGGGTGACCAACGCGGATGGCACGCCCCGGGTGGTGTTCTCCGCCAACTTGGCGTTGAAGGGCGTGGCGTCCTACGACCCTGATGTTCAGCTGAACCCCGTGAACTCGGCCTTACATTGGGGTTATCTCGACTTCGTTACGAAGGAGTTCGTGAAGTACTTTCTAGCGGGCACAGACCTCACCAACACGGTGGACGAGGAGCATAAGAAAGTCCTGAAGGTTTTGGCACGCGATGTTGAGAAAGCCTTAGACAAAGCCGCGAAGGGACCCGTAGGGAAGGCACAAGCCAAGCGAATGCGTACATAATAGGCTTACAAAATGCTTTACTTTCAAGACGTGTATGCCATGCTTGGACACTAGCTCAATAGGTGAATAAACATGAACATTTACAAGTCTATGCATATTATTACTTGTTTTTGCAAACGAATATTATTTGTTTTACTTGCTCGTTATCGTTACTAGTCTGTGCTAATTCGTTATATTCTATATTAGCTCGAACTCGACGTTCAAACGTTCATAAATATTCAAACTTGCATTGCGCTCGTGCCTCTCGAGAGGCTGCACCATCCCTTGACATGTTTTAGCGCACTTAGCGCACAACTTGTACGACACAAGGGAGGTGAAGATATCTGTCGATTTTATTTTCCCATCCTCGGCGTTTCCATGGTCGTGGAAAACGATGCGAGTGGTTGCGCTCTCCTCGCACCATACCCACGCACCCTGCGTGCGGTTGAGGATAGCGTAGTGGTCGAGCATTGGGAACCAATCGAAAGGAAACTCTAATGGTTGCACGCCAGCCTCTCCATACTCCACCATGCATATGAGGACCTTATGCAACTCGCACCGCTTGTTGGGGCGAGTGAGTCCATAGTGGGGATCCTTGGTAGGGTTCTCGTCTTCCCCGCGCACCACGATGTGCTTCTGCCAAAGGGCTATGCAATTGTATGGGGCGGGTAGGTAGCCTCTGCAAGATTGATAATCCTCGTCCCTATTTATTATTCGATTCATTATTTTATTTGCGGGTGAAGACTAGATTTATCGATATTTCCTTGTAGGGTTTATTACCATGAGAAGGAACCATTATTATCTCTACGTATTTTCTCTAAGTATTATCAGACGTGTTCTCAAAGTGACCAAAACCCGTTGGATTCGTAATCGAACGGTTTTTGGTCACTTTGGGAACACATCTGATAATACTTAGCGAAAATACCGTACCCGTCTCTATATTTTTTGGTAAGTCTTTACTTTCAGATTCACGGGCGTGAATTTCAGATTCACGGCCGTGAATTTCCGATTCACGGCCGTGAATTGCGGCTGCGCTGCGTTCGGGAGGGCCTACACCGTGCACGGTGTATGGGGTTCGGGATGTTAATGTGAGTTAGGAAGTCGGCATGGTGACAACACGCGCTATTCTCGACGACCTATCTGGCATTTTCTCTAAGTATTGTTAGACGTGTTCCCAAAGTGACCAAAAACCGTTTTTGGTCACTTTGGGAACACATCTGATAATACTTAGCGAAAATACTGTACAGCAAACCTTCGCTAAGTATTATCAGATGTGTTCCCAAAGCGACCAAAAACCGTTCGATTCGGAATCGAACGGTTTTTGGTCACTTTGGGAACACGTCTAACAATACTTAGCGAAAAGTAAGGTTCGTTCCTACATAAAATCGAAACGAAAATATGCGTAAAGAAAAGTGTAACGATATATGCGATGCGAAAGAGCCTAGCCTACAAGACTTTCGCAAAGTACTCGCGCGTTTATTAGGACCATACGCGAAGTTAGGCGATAGCAAGCCAGAGTTTTGGCCAGAAGGTGTTAAGTATAAGGATGGGAAAACAGGCTACGACTACGGACGCGTAGACTTGACAACGATTTTCGAAGCGTATTGTGGGTATATTTTCAACGATACGTATTCGATTAATCAGGGGGGAATATCATTGGTGTTCAAAGCACTGTTGATGGTTCGCCCTGTGGAGAGCGCCGCGCTTGGCACGACATGTGGTGTTGGCACATGTTGTGCCAAGCATAGTCGAGTTCTCGCATTCGACAAGTGGGTAGACAAGATAACAAGATGCGCGATATCTGAGAAGGTGTCAGAGGCTCAAGAGTTGGATGAAGTACCGGAGGAGGAGGCAACGCATGTGGAGATGCCCCAACCAGAGCTAGAGATAGAGCTTGAGCATGAGGAGTTGCAAGATGTAGAGGCAGAAGTGGCACACAAAATGCCAACAAAAAGAAAGCGAAGTGCGCTATCAACGAGGTGTGCGCGCCTTTCAAGTTATCCATTTGCAATTGATTTACCACGCAAATGTTGCAAGTCTACAAGTTTTTATCCCACTCTTAAAGGGCAATACACACCACTACTAGCTTTTTTCAAAGAAAGTTTCAAAGGCCTAAGGATATTTGATTTCTGCTGCGGACAAGCACCGCGATATGTTTACGAGAATCTTGTGGCGTTCAAGCCCAAGACAATTTTCCTGAGCGATCACAAGCCTGCAAAAGGGATAAGAAAACTTGATTTAGCAATAATAGACTGGGAACTTTTCAAACCGAAGATTGACGTAATTGTGTCGTCTTTACCTTATGCTAGAGGTTTGTGCGAACCGTTATTAGCAGCTTGCCTTAATTCAAAGGCGTCCGTGGTATGCTTGAAATTGTTGCATTCTTTCGAGCGACCAGTGGTGGGAGATAACAGAGCTGAATGTTTTAACAAGTTAGCTTTGAAGATCTTGTTACCCCCTGCGAAATACCCCGGGTATGACCGCAGCTTAGGAGACGTGGAAGCGTGGTACGTTTTTTTCAACTCAGAAGAAGCGAAAGAAATGATAGCAACAAAAGCCCAAGAGTTCCACACACATCTTTACAAGGGAATGGAAAGCAAGGGGAACGCACCTTATATGTATGATGGTGAAGCTTTTACCGTGGCCTCTTTCTTGACTAGAGGGATAATATTGTGGGAATCGCGGAGACAGGCGCAAGCGACTTCCAATTAGCGACTCGCCTAGGTTCAAAGCGTTGTGCGGAGAGCTAGAATCCGTGTTGCATGCTGAAACGTGCAAGCGCATCGAGAGGCGCGACAAAAGGGACGACCGCGATGAAGAAGAAGGCGCGGCTCCGAAGGTGGGTTGGAATCTTGGATGGTGGTTCAACATGGGGAGAACTGCGCAACAGTGAGGATTCGCCAAGAAGAAGGACGGGACGTCTGCTTTTAGCTTGAAGCATCCTTTTTTCAAGAACAGAGGCGTATATCTAGACGACCCTCTAGTGTCGAAGAGCAACCCATATTGGAAGAAGGAGATCTTTATGCTAGCAGGGGAACTATTGAAGTGTATTGATGCGAATTACCACGGCGTCCACGGGGATTGGTGTTTGTACGTATCGTGCATGATGAGCGACATGTGCGAGGTTGGTAGGCACACAGACAAGCACGACGTGTCGCACCAATACAACATATTCCTAGGGAGGTTCGAAAATGCCGTTTACGAGGTAGAGTCGCCGTACAACGACGAAGTGAAGTGTTTTTTTGACACGCATAAAGTGTTTAAATCCGACGCAAGGTGCAAGCATAGGATCAATTCTGCGGGCTTCATAGGAGTGCGCTATTGTGTAACCTTCTACAAAATGTACGATCGTACACAGAAGAAGGAAGATCCTATTTTTTGGCCGCCTACCTATATCTAAAGAACTAGTATCCGTGGGGAGAAGTTGTCTTCAAAGTATTCCGGGCTCAAGCCCGCTCCACAGTCTACCCGACAAAACTTAGTTGAACTCACTCCTGTATCCGTATTAATAGAACACCATTCACACCGAAGAGCGGCAAACTTGTTATGCGCTAAGATCGTAGTAGCGCAAGCGTTGCAAAGCTTGCAAAGTGTAGTACCTTTCTGCCGGATAGTAATTTGCGAGCCCGCACAACAATAGTGCGCACTGCGATGCTCACGGGAAGCAACCAAGCAAAACCAATACAAAGCTCGGGATAGGGACTGAGCGTTGAACGCACGCTTCGACATAAGCACGTTCAGGAACGGCTGCATAATGTCTTGCATTTGCCAGTTCGCGACGACGTTATTGTAATGAAATGGAGGAAACGAGCCCGTAAGCAAGTGTCGTTGGCAAGGTAGGTAGTTGAAGTTCCCTCGACTTGGAACAAGCTTGCCCCAAGGCATACCCTCCGTGTGTTCTATATACACATAATCGTTTTGAAAGTCCCAAATAGGGGTACGGTCCCTATCTTGACTTTCCCATACCTTTACCGACTCTGTATGCTTGAATCGAAAGCCACAATTCTCGACATAGGTATCAAGCCCTGTGCCGTTTAAGGCGGTTAAGTGGAAGAAAGGGTGTTCCTTTGTGCGGTGAACACGCGTGGCATGTCTAGTACAACGACGCCCGCCATTATCGCAAGAAAGGCACACCCTAGTGTACTTTTTCGGAGGCTTCCTCATGTTTGCAAAACGAAAGTGAACAGATGGGTGGGTGGAAAATTTTAACGCTTTATTAAAAATTTAAACGCAAAACTTTAGACGCATATGCATGTGTCACACACCTATTCCCCAAAAACAGATTGAAATTTCTATTCCCCATTTTGGAGTAATCTATTCCCGAATCATTATGCTACCAACATTTAGTATGTTGGATACATACTGCGGACCTATTGCATACGTATTGAACATGCAAATTCAATATGTTGTATATATACTGTGGACCTATGGCACATGTATTGAAATAAAAGTTGCCTATGTTGGATATATACTGTAGATCTATAGCATACATATTGCACACTTGCAACATGCAGTGTGTTCACTATGTTTCCACTATGCGTATGCTATGCGAGATAAACAAAATACTCGAGCATCTTTACTACGATTAACCTGTATCTAGCTAGGTAGAAAGGAATACGAATGGGACTATCAAATTTTATCATACCAACGAATACACAAAATTATGTTCTATTCGTGCACTTTCTATTTACAATACGCAAAATAATGTTCTAATCGTGCTCTTTCTATTTACAAGATGCCAACCTAAAATCAATGTATTCATCTAGAACGCTTGACGGGATGCTTGAAGTTGACGTTGTACTCGAGGCCGTCGATTTTCTCCATCTCGCTTCGCTCCAAAACAACCGATCTAAAATGGAAAGTAAAGAGCCAACACTTAGTAAAAAAGCGGAAACGCACAAAAGAATATTCTATTGAAAACATAAAGGACTAGCCGGCGGGAGTGCAAGGTAAGGGACTCTCGTGGGGCATGATTTCCCTCCCACCATTCATCACGTGGCTCGCTGCAATAGTGCTGCAGTACGCTATCGTGATGGTTGCAGCATGTTGATGGGATGTTGAACACATGTCGGGACGATATTGTGCAGAGATGCGGGCGAGGCGCCCCCCGAGGCGTACGAGGCGCACGAGGGGCATGCTTTAGATGGGACCATTGGAAGTAGCATGCCTGACTTGCGGGCATCCTCAATGTCGACTAGTGCATCGTCCATATCGAAGAGCTTTTCCAGGTGATACATCTCATCATGTTTCCTTGCCTACTTGCTTTCGCCGTAACTATGCTGCAGCACGCTATCGTGATGGTTGCAGCATGTTGATGGGATGTTGGAAACATGTTGGGACGATATTGTGCAGAGATGCGGACGAGGCGCCCCCCGAGGCGCACGAGGCGGCAAATTCAGCTCGTTTAGACGACAGCAGGTACTATTTCGGGATTTCTGGATTCATTGATGATGTAGTCACTGTTGACGCGGAACGTAGTCCTCACCAATTTCCACTTGACGTTACCCCCGAGGGAGACAACCTACCATCGAATGCGGAAGAAGCCTACGACTTCTTCGAAGCTCATCAAGCAATTTTGACACCGATCCGTATGGAAATTGTTGTCTACCTAGTACACGATGGCAACTTCGAGGCGACTACATACGGCTCGCTGCTGGCCGACGACTCTCAACTCGATAATCCTACACGACAACACGAGACAATGTGCGGGAGGTTCGGTGCCTTGGGCGACATTGGAGGAGCGTTTCGACAATAAATGATTGGCCAGATTTGATCCGTGCGGTTGGAGTTTGGTCTTTAATTGCAGTTACCACGGATGCCATGGCTGCCGAGATGGAAGAGCCCATGAGGTATGTACGAAAAATTAGGCACCTCAACTTGCATACTGATTTTTCATGATATATTATGTTGCAATATATCAGAAACCGTTGCCGGTATATTGAATATGTATGGGAGATATACTGCGGTGGGCGAAGCAGATCTCCGGTGGAAGAGCCAGCTGAGGTGAAGGACACGGAGATGGGTGAGGTGAAGAACACGGCGGGCGAAGCCGATTCTTGGCTCTCGCTAGGTGGGTGAAGAACAATGCGTTCCCCGTGGCAAGCATCATGAACGGCTATCTAAGGTTGAAAACCTTGCGCTCCCTATGAGGCATCCTGACCATGCTCTTGAACCGAGAAAGAGCTACTGCCGGCCGTGTCCCGCGGGCTTTGATGGCGGGCCCCGCTCCCGGCATCGTGGTCACTACCTTCGGGGAGAAGGGCAAGCCATTGGAGCTAACGTCCTTGGAGATTGACCAACTGACCCGCTGGATGCGAGCGAGTATTCCCGCTTACCGAAAGCTTTTTCAACAACATGCTGAGTACGACCTGTTCCGGCGGAGGTGCAACCTGCAAGCTCGCACGCATGTACTATCTGTAGTATACCTGCAAGATATTGTCAACTTGTTTCTGTATGTTTATCATATATTGTAAGTATACTAAGAATATGTTGTCATCACAGGGAGAATGCCGCGCGCTCTAAACAAGCACTGCGGAACCGACAAGAGGTGGGTGGCGTGCCCGCGATCGCGTTCGGTCCATTGGAGGACCCTGAAGGATGGCTTGGTCGTCAATACACGGCTTACGAGAAGTCGCTCATGATGGGTCCCGAACCCATATGTTCCAAGTACAACAAGGTGAACATCGGCGGTGTCTTCTATCGCACTAGCTAGAGACGGGGACAAAGGGAAAGTGACAACCCAGTGTTTCGTCCGCGCATCCTTCCCCAAGAATGATGCCGATGCCGATGACGAGTGGGAGGACAGGTACGACCTCAACCACCAGTTTGCATGCTTCTTTACCTTTTCGTATATCTCTGCAACATATATGCAATACGTTCCCAACATACTAAGGATATGTTGTACGTATATTACAAAAATATTGAACATTTCGTGCGCAGGTATGGTATCATCAACGCCATTCTGCGGGTTACCATTGGCGGTGTGCTCTACACTTTTTTAAAGTGTGATTGGCTACCCGTGCCCACGGAAGCTCAGATCGCAAGCTTCAAGCTGAAGAACTCCATCCTCGGCGTGGACAAGGTGTCCAAGGCTTACTACACCTTCAACTCATGGGACACCTCCAAGTACACTATGGACAACCGAGAGCCCTACCTACTGGCCAATCAAGTCCAAGCGCAAGTAGTGATAGTCAAACACCCCTGCATGGATTCAGCGGTGATACTTGATACGAGCGACCGCAATATGGAGAAACTTGCACTCGTTGATAGGCCCGTTGGTAGTGATGGTCACTTTGACACATGCGGGAAGTGTAGAGTCGGTGGCGAGCTCCTTCTGTGTGAGAGGGCAGGCTGCAAAGAGGCTATGCACGTGCGATGCGCAGGGCTCACCGACATCCCCACTGGAATGTGGTACTGCAGAAAGTGTGATGACGCATAGTAGTGCCTCTGTACACATTTGATATACCTGTAATATACCAGATACGTATTGCGGACATATTGTAAGTATTATGCAATATGTGAGCAGCAGGGGGGTCTTACCCCTTTACCCCTGCAATCATGTGTTGCATAATTCACTCTGATTGTAGACATATTGCACATGTATTAAAGATATTCTGCATGAGGGAGTGTTTCAATATGTGTTCAACACATGTATTGCAAACGTGTTGAATGATTCATCTGATTGTAGACATATTGCACATGTATTGAACGATTCCTTATGCGTGAATGTTTCAACATGTGTTCAACACATGTTCAATACGTGTGTTGCAGGCGGTTGCAGGCATATTGAACACCCCTCCAATCGTTTTGCCTTATTTCAATACATTGGGGCCCCAATTCAAAAAGCCCCCCAGAACCGACTTCTGCGATACGCGTCCAAATGCCGTGAAAACTTGTCCCCATAACGCTAGACCCTTCCTTAGATGATACCAAATGCTAGTGGGTGAGTCTGACACCATTTGGGTGCCCATGCTAGCATACTCATTTTCGGTGTGTCCAGGCTGATCGCGGTTCAATAGTTTGGCCAATATGTTACACGTGTATTGGAATGTCCAGATATTAGCATACCGTCTTCAATATGCCTCCAATATGCCTCCAATACGTGTTCAACACGTGTATTGAACCCGTCTAGAAACGTAGGGCCACTGGAGGACCTCCTGACCTTCCTCAGGCTGACAAAATCGTGCGGCGAAAATTACAGATCATCGACTACCTGGAGCCGAAGCACTGGTTCATGGAAAACCCCAGAGGTCGTTTCCCCAACGCGCTGCGGCTTCGCCCCATGATGCGCCAGCTTCCCCCCCCCGCTGGTGTGTACCTACTGCATGTATGGTATGCAGTACATGAAGCCCACTTGCATATGGACGAACTCAGCACCAGCCACGCCCTTGCTACGCTGCACTGCTTCGACACCATGTGCGTGCAGATGGGCGACCGGCAGCCATCCGGAAACTGCACAGCGGGGACCCCATCCGCAGCAGACTGGAGCGGGTCAATCCGCGAGTGTATACCCTGTACCAGCGCCCCTGTTGCGACAACTTTTCCGACATCTACGCCTCCGCAAGACTGAAGACCCGCTTTAGATTCCAAGTGGCACCCTTCTTTATGAAAGTGGTGCCCTGGTAGCGGTAGGCAAATTGTGCTCGAAGAGGAACCAGAGAACCTAAGAACTGGAGTGAAGAAGGAACCAGAAAACCTAAGAACTGGAACTTAGATGGGTAGCTTAGCGGAGTGATCCCAGGAGGTAGACCACTCCTAAGGGGGGGAGAGTTGTGCCCGGAGGCACAGCGTGAGCCGATATGTCTATGCGTCTGTGTGTGTCATCGGGAGTAATCTGGGATTGACACGATGACAGTGAAATTGGGCTTGAAATCACGATGAGAATGAGTACAAGATGTCCGGGGTATGACACTATGACACTATGACACTATGACAGTATGACACTATGACACTATAATAGTATGACAGTACTGTGGGGTGGTCATCGTGGCACTTGGTCAGACCCTCGGGGAATGGCCGGATTCGCATCGGGATCAGAACGACAATGAAATCGAGTATCAGATGTCGGGGGTATGACAGTATGACAGTATGACAATATGACAGTACAGTAGTATGACATTACTGTACGACAGTCATCGTGTCAGTCCGTCGATGTGACATCTGAATCCAAAATTACGAATCGGAATTAGAAATGAGATCGGATCAGGAATTGAACGTTGGGCCGTGGTGTGACATCGGGTGCCGGGTGGTTAACCCTGCAGCCCGAGTGACGAGTAAATAAGTAGAGCACTTGAGAAGTGTTTAGCCTTCAGAACTCGGAACCGAACTATCGTTTACACCTCAATCTGGCCCTGATCCAGTATATTATAAAAACCGAATTGTGTACCTTTGCACGTTTCAATCAAAAACATCATTCCGATTATCTGTCGTAGTGCCCCAGGCACAGCAATGGCTCGTTCAGTAGGCCTCAAAACCTGATATTCGGTAATGTTGTTTATGCGTTTCCCCCATAAACATGAAAATTAGTGTGTAGCAATAACACCTTTCAAAAGGGGTGGGCACTGGCACGCCAGCATACCTAACCTAAGCCATCTCTAACCTGATGATGACTCATAAACTTGCCCGCCTATTATCACGGGTCCGAGTGCGTTTTATCGAAGGATGAACCGAGAACTAGCTAGCTTACTTATTTTCACAACCCGAGAAGCGTGTTTGGTCAAATAGAAGAGTTGATATTCCCTTTTAATACTGAGCATACTACTAACGCATACAGTAATCACTCACCTTTAAGAAAACCGTAAATTCCAGGTCAGCCAGCTTTTCTCATCGACTTGGGTACCCCGCCGGTCCCATGGAATCTGTTAAGAATAGTGACCGCGATCTTTTAAGCCAGCCAGCACATTCCATAGCCATCCACGTGTCATCCTTACGTAGCCAGCCACATTTCTTAAAATTTTCAAAACCTAGAAAATGGACCCTGAGAGCCGTGCACAGTTGAAAGAATTAAAGCAGGACTTGGCCGATGATATCATATCTGAATCAGCATGCACAAGCTGAATCTTAAAAGTGTGTTTTATATGTACGATTTCATCTGAATTTATCTGAATTTGTCTGAATTTCGTTACGATCTGAATTTCGATCTGAACTCTGAATTTCGATTCTGAATCTGAATTGCCAACCTTGTCGATTTTTGCAGAGTTTTATTAGAAAAATCTGATAAAAATAGCATCTGCCTACACCATTTTGGTAAAATTTCCAGCCTAGATTTCTTAATATATATGAACTTTATGAAATGCCCCTTAAGATAGTTGTCAGGGTTATGACCGATGACATATGTGTCATACATGTCATACGTGTCATACCTGTCATACCATGTCATGTCATGTCATATATTATTATGACAGTCGACAGTATGGTCGATCATGACTGTACAGGTCGATCATGACTGTACAGGTCGAGTCGCGTCATACATTTATGACAGTCGTCAGTACGGTCGACTATGACATGTACAGTCATACCATTTGTCATTCACTCACCTTGAGTGACACCTGTCATCGAGAGGCCAGGTTGTGGCATCGAGATGACAAAGCAAGATGAAGTCTTGAAGAACCGAAAGTGTTCGGAGAAAACTCATCTTCGCTTCTAGCATGTTCTGAACAAGCATGCGAGTATCATATGGCTTATTCGTTCAGCCGATACTGATTGTTCAACCAATGCCTTGGGTTCACAACCCAATTGTGGTGGCATCTATGAGATGCGGGGCATTGCGTAAAATGAGGTAGCGTTGGGCTACGGCAGTCACTTCTGAAGAAGCACTGCACTCATATCCACACAGACGCTGCGTGAGCTATTAACGTTCCATAATAGCCTCGCTATATATCATATATCATATCGCTTCCAAGCGAACCCTTAAGAGTGGTATTCTAATCGTCCACGCGACGAACGAGGACCTAAGTGTGCAGTGCAGCAAATAGAGATATATTGTATTTTTGTGTGTGCAACAGGTTCGCGGATCGCGTATACATACAGGCGCCCGCAGTCGCACATATAAGACATATATCGCATAACTACACTCGCTGCGGAATAAACAGCGGACGAAGTGCGCGGGAGATACCGTCGCTAACGCTTACGCTCGCATAATCACCGTCAGAATATAACAGCGCGAAGAGGTGTGCATACAGCATACAAATCGCATACATACGCTGCTATCATTCGCAAAATTGCACGATATGCGACATACTGACGCGCAGATGAACAAATCGTCATCATTGTATGTTCCGTACGCGAAATGGCATTCATATCATATGCCATACAAACCTGCGACAGAGATATGTTCACTATTTGCAGCGCGCACATCAGCGACTTTGATAAATCGCTACTCGCACTAATTTTCAGTGCAGTGTACCATCAAAATCTCGTCATTTTAAATGGTTGCAAAAATCACTCGTCTACGCGCGCATGATGATTTTGCTTGACAGGATATATACACACCTGCTAGATTTATCATGATCGGATGACGCGCGATGATGGTATACATATATGCAGCATGCTACTTAAAATCTGTGATGCTTGCACATAAGAGATGATGTTTATCCATTCACTGGCAGATTTACATACAAGTTTGCAATCATATGGGTGTGCACTATATGCTGTGTGTGTAGCCACACACACACACATATAAGTAGATGAGATCAGATAAATATGGACGCTGTGCAATCACATGTCTGTGTACTATATGTTGTGTGTGTAGCCATATCACACACACACACACGCACACTTGCAGCATATACTATCCATTCAGTATATACCAAGTGCATGCAGCAAGATGTACCATGCATCATTATACCATGCAACTATACCATGCAGCAGATTCCAATGTTCTTGACCACACAAATACTTTTGATCATCAGCATTATACTTATTAGCAGCACAGTGATCTGTGCACAACATGTGTGTGCAGATCAGCACACACACACATACACTCATTTCACTTACAGCAATCATTAATACACAGTGCATATACTTCTATATCATGCACACATCTTATGCTGAATGATTGCAATGTTGTAAATAGTACATACTTTATTATACTATACAGCTTGATCACGATAACAGCTGTAGTACATAGAGCATAAGCATATTGCAGTGAATGCTAATCTATATTAGAATCCATGTTGCAAAGGGTGCCTGACAGTAATCAAAACACCATAATTAGTTTGTCGTGCCCTGGTGGAGCCGAGATGCTCTCCAGGTAACATGTACATTCTATGGTGGATTACTTGAAGGAATGCTCACCTGAGCTTCATGTAAAATTAATCATTAACTCATTTCGTAATGAGATTATCATGGAATTACAACAATCCCTAAACTATATATATCATGTTAGATGTAATCAGTACGTGGTATACTGACAATCTGCATGATAGGTTGTTAGGATATTGTGATATCCATAAAGATCTTGCAAAGTGTGTGTAAGTAAACACACACACACACTAGTACTAATCAGCAGTACTATACACTGCACAAACACTAGCATTCATTATGCATGTTGACAATACACTGACTCCAAGTGTAATGATCAAGTATTGTATCAATACATAATAAATAGATCCCACTTCCAAACACATGTGCGTGGAAGTGTCAAGTGAAGGCGATAGATATGGGACAGGATCAAATAACATGCTGAAGGGCTGGATGGAGATATCTCCAGACCCGAAGGCTAAATACTGCACCCAAAAACAGCTGGTAACTGTTGGGTGCAGTCCATGCGTCTCACTCACATATCATCGCTGGAGCAACATCAATATCTACATTGCATTCTGACAGTTGATACAGATGATCACTTCACATGCATGTACCAACTCAGATCAGCAACCATTCATGAATTGACAAAAGGTGGTTGTGGACGTACATACACACAAACATTGTGTTGTGTAAAAACTGCTTAGATTACATCTAGCAGTGTCCAGATGTATTTGAACATAGAGATATTATTTGATATACTCGTTGTATACATCCAAATATATCTTAGGATCTGACACAACTGTGAATTCATTTACAGTTGATATAACTTAAATATCACCAGAGAGTGCATTTGCCTCCATGGGTTTCAATCAGTAAAACCCAGAAATGTGATCAACCTCAGATGTTGATATGCAGAATAATTCACTTTTATGCCATGAAATTTGTCATGTGCAAAGGTGAAGTGATTTGCAGTGCTTCTGTACTTTGCAGTCCACACACACACAGAGATATGTATATATATATATATATATACATATAGCCAAAAACGGCCAAAATGGGTAAAATCCGTTTGCGATAGATTTGAAAATTGAAAATCGGACCCTATTTTATTTGATAATATGATTTTATACCTATTGAGGTATGAGAAAATCATAATGACACATGTCATATCTCGTGTAACACCCTAGATATTAGGTGTGTAATATATAGGGGTGAACATATTGGCTGTAACGAAAAATCGGTCAAAATACAATACGTGTAATCTTTTGCAAATTCGGGATTGATTTTTTTGCTATAATGGATATTTATCTATCAAATAACAATCCCTGAAAGACATAACACGTGTAACACCCTGTAACACCCTAATATTTGAATGTGTGTGTCAGGGGTGTAACGTACCCTCTGAAAATCACTTAACATTCACTTAGGTATTGAATGCAGTTTTGCTTAAAAATCTTTGCAAAAACGTTATACTGCTTATTTTTTACCTGTATTAGGGTTACTGATATCAAGTAACACCCTAAACACTGTATTGGGTAATAGGGCCACTGTAACCACACATGCCCTAAAATGCCGCCATTATTTGGAAAAACTTCGTTTTTTTTGGCATTATTATATCATGCTAAATCATCATAGACATGATAATACTATGGGCAACAACCCTAAAACTGTAGGGCAACAACCCAAAAACTGCAGGGCTACAACCCAAGGACTGTAGGGCTGCAACCCTAAAACTGTAACAGCTGATTCCTATAAGGAATGCATGCTGAATGAGGTATTGGCAATTGACAACTGCCACTGTATCACACACTTCCTTGAGGGGGGAAGAAGGTGGATATATGTACATGCATAACCTCATCATAATATACAGATATACCATATATAACATATAAATCACACACACTCAGTTAGACAATTAGCTGAAGGTATTTTTGTGCTGTGTTTTGTTTTTAGATGGTTACTATCGAAGAGGAAGAGCATGAGATTCCTGATATCAACCCAGATCATTCGACTTGGTTTTTCGACATTCTTGGTTCATACGATGCATACAGTCGGTTTAAGGTTCCAAAGTGGATTGCTGGTTATGCCGATACACTAACCAGATATGACCACATAGGCTATTATGACAATGTCAGTCGCATGAAACCAGATATGAGCCGGTACAAGGATCCTGCCAATGAGCCTCAGGCACCAGAAGCAGAGTATACAGCAGACAGTCCTCCGATGGTCTTTGTAGATCCAGATGCAGCTACAGTACCAGCACCAGCTCCACCAGCTCCACCCAGTTTGGTCCCCAAGGTGAAAATGATGCCACCTAGGGAATTCAAATCAGGACAGGACGCAGAGGTCTGGTTGGAAACAGTGGACAGATATTTCCAGTTCACTTATCCAGGTGTCAATGATAAGGATTTGATCACAGTGTTTCTTACTCTCATACAGAATAACGACAGACACTATTTCCAGGTCGTGGCAAATCAACCAGATGCCACATTTTCAGGAATCAGAGGGATTTTCCTCAGACAGTTTGGTAACCCCCATAAAAGATCAGTGGCTAAAAAACACCTAATGTCACTGAAACAGGAAAACCAGACTTTTTCAGATTATCTACGCACATTCACTTCACTGGCTGCACTGGCAGCAGTTGAACTGGAAGATGTGTTGATAAAGGACAGATTCGTCAACAGCGTAGATCCGGAACTTCGCAGTTTCATTTACGATTCCTGACAGAAACAGAAAGGAATAATATGTCGTGGTCACTAACCACACAGATATTGCTTGATTTGAACTACGTCATTCACTCAAAGCAATCAGAAACCCTTCACTATCGGGGTCAGAAGGAGCAGTCATCTGGAGGTCCAGCCAAGAAGGATAAGGACAGAGGACGTGGCCAGAAACCATATGACAGATCCAACAGAAATCGGAATTGGAATCAGAGTGGCAGCCAGAACTCCAATCAGAATCGGAACAAAGGAAAAAGTGGCAAAGGCAAGGGAAAAGGAAAAGGAAAATCACAGAAACAGAATCAGAATAAGACTTGCCATCGTTGTGATCGACCAGGTCACATTGAGAAGGATTGTTGGGCCACCACTACCAATGATGGAAAGCAGATCAAAGGCAAGTCACCAGCACAGAATCCTTTTCAGAATCAGAGACAGCCACAGAAGAATCAGGGTGCAAAAGATGGGTCTAACAAACTCATTAACACGATCAACACCTTGGTCAAGGAACTGAAGAGTCAGCACAGCATCAATGCAGCAGTTGCAACTCCAAATCCAGTTCCATCAGCTCCAGCTCCTCAAGGAAACTCTCAGGGTACTGCGCAGGTACCGGTGTTGAGAGCACCCCGAGGGTAGATCAGCCTGAAGATGCCACTGAAGCAAGTGGCCGGATTGAGAGTATTTCAGAGGAAGTCCTATCCAGACTGACACTACAGTTTCAGCAGATGGATAATCCCACAGAAAACATCGCACAGATGCAATCTCAGACAGCACAGCTGAAATCGCAGAAAAAGCTGTTGCTGTATAAGGGAAAAGTCCATGGACAGAATACTCACATTTTGGTTGATCCAGGAGCCACATCGTCTTTCATCGACAGACAGTTCGCTGTTCAGCTTGGTATACCTCCCACAGATTCTTCATCATTTTCAGTGGGATTGGCTGGAGGAAGCCAATTACCCTGTACATCCTATCTTCCCAATGCTACATTCACGCTGGGCAAGTATAAGGATTCAGTAGATCTCTACATCATTGACATGAAACCATTCACTGTCATTCTGGGTCAAGATTGGTTGGAGAGGAGGAATCCACATATTGACTTTCGGACCAAAAATCTGACGATCACTAGGAAGCATTCATCAGGCTCCAGTATTCGCACAGTATTGTCCAGAGTTGAGCAGACTCCAGACTCAGATGGCCTTCCTGAAATGGAATTGGTCAGTGCCACCACTATGAGGAAACATCTCCGTCGCATTCGATCCAGTGGTTCGGCTGAAAAAGCCGTAGCATATCTCTTTTTCCTCTCCGAGGTCGATGGTGAATTGGTCTTTGCAGCATCAGACTCAGACACCACAATGGAAGACCCCGAGGTCACAGCAGCACGTGATCAAGTGAGAGAAGACTTTTCAGACGTTTTCCAAGAGGATCTTCCGGCTGGTCATAGGCCAGAGCGGTTTGAAGGTGGATATCATAGAATCGACATCGAACCTGGACATAAGCCTCCTTCACAGCCAGTACGCACCATTCCAACACCCATGATGGAGGAACTCAAACGGCAAATCATCAAATATGTCGAGTTGGGTATCCTTCGTCCATCATCATCGCCATATGGATGCCCAATCATTTTCGCTCCTAAGCCAGGGGGAAAGTGGAGGATGTGTTGTGATTATCGTGCCCTGAATAACATCACTATCAAGGACACGTATCCACTACCACCACATGACACCCTACTAGAGCAGCTGAAGGGAGCAAGATGGTTCAGTAGATTTGATTTCAACCAGTTCTTTCACCAAATCCCCATTCATCCGGATGATATACATAAAACTGCTATTCGCACCAGATACGGTTCTTATGAATGGACAGTTATGCCTTTCGGATTGACCAATGCTCCTGCAACAGCACTTCGTGTAGGAAATCGGGCATTTTTCGACTTCATCGACCAGTTCCTTGTCATATTCATGGACGACACTATCGTATACAGTCCAGATTTTGACAGTCATGTGAAGCATGTTCGACAGTTCCTCCAGCGTTGCAGAGATCACCAGTTTTTCATCAGGCCTTCAAAGGTGGAGTTGTTCGTTAGATCTATAGATTTTATCGGACATCACATATCTGAAGCAGGCCTATCTATCATCGAAGACAGGATCAGAGCAGTCATGGCAATTCAGCCTCCAGTGTCTTATGGTCCTACCGTTGGAAAGCAGCCTCTACGCCGTATGGCTAAAGATGGCAAGTCATCCCTTCGGTCATTCTTGGGCATGGTTGGTCAATTTGGGAGATTCATACCAAAGTTCTCCAAAGTTGCCGAACCTCTCAATCGTCTCCTTAAAGATAATGCAGAGTTTGTCTGGGAAACTGAGCAGCAGCAAGCATTTGATAACCTCAAAAGTGCCATCTGTAACGCTCCAGTATTACAACTTCCAGATCAGAAACTGCCATCTATTTTGGAGGTCGATGGATCAGGCACACACGTTGGCCAAGTATTACTCCAGGATCAAGGAAAAGGTATGAAGCCATGTGGCTATCACAGCATCACTCTATCCGATACACAGAGACGTTGGCCTATTCCTGAGATCGAGCTATTTGCCATTGTGGAAGGCTTCCGATTCTTTCGCCACATCTTGTTGGGAGCTCCTGAGACTATTGTACGCTCAGATCATCAGCCACTGGTTTATTTCCAGACCAAATCCACACTGAGCCCCAAGCAGGCACGGTGGTTGGATGAGCTCTCTGAATACAACTTCCGTATAGAGCACATTGCTGGCGAGAAGAATAAGGTTGCAGACGCACTCACGAGTATCTCTGCACTTTTTGAACTTACTGATTGTCTTCATCATATGGACATCAGCGAGGTCATTCCATCTGCAGATCCTACATTCATTGCTCTTATATCTTCTTCATCAGCTCATCAGCTACACGACATCAGAATATGATCGTGACACATTTGCACAGACTATTTTGGCTAAGCTGACATCATCGACTTCATCACAGTCAGTCAGCAGCTACAGCTTCGAGCTCATTCAGGGGTTGATCTATCGTAAGACCATATATGGCAGACAGCTGTACATTCCACCAACAGCTAAAGTCCCCACGGATGACGGTGAGATCACACAACTTCGCCACATTCTTCTTCATGAGTGCCACTCAGCCACTATTTCTGGTCATGTAGGCAAAAATCGCATGCTTCATCTTCTGCGTAGCCGGTATTATTGGCCAGGAATGACAACGGCAGCTATCAAGTACATTCGGGAGTGCCCCGTTTGTCAGCGCCAGAAAACGAGGCGACACAAACCTTATGGTCAGGCACACATACGATATTCCGTGCCTAAGACAAAATGGCTTGATGTATCTCTTGATTGGATCACTGATCTGCCTATCACCACTAATGGGCACGACAGTATATTTGTTGTAATGTGCCAATTCTCTCATCGTTGTCATCTCATTCCCTTCAGCATGACCTGGACAGCTCAGCATACTGCTTCCATATATATGCAGCATATCTTCAAGCTCCATGGTCTTCCGAGGAACATCATCTCAGATCGAGACACCAGATTCACCTCTACATTCTGGCAGACACTGTGGAAATCTACTGGTACGAGATTGTCCATGACGTCATCACACCATCCACAGTCGAATGCTGCCAATGAGAGAAGCCATGCCTTCATTGAGGACATCCTCAGGTATTTTTCAAATTGTTGATTCATGATATGATTTCACCATCCTCTGGTTTACAAACTGATTAGTAGCATTTTCATTTTCAGGTGTTGTTGCAACGATACTTCAGCCAATTCGTGGGAGGACAAGTTGCCTCTGGTGGAGTTTGCAATTAACAATACCGTTTCTGCATCAACTGGTTATTCACCATTTTATCTCGACTCGATGGCGCAACCACTTTCGCCTCATGACCTAGTTATCACTATTCCGCCAGAAGCTCCTGTTCCAATACAAAGAGCTATTCGAGATCATTTTGACCAGTACTCGGCTGTTCATGCCAACGCAGTAGACAACATTTCCCGAGCAGCAGAAATTAGCCAAGCCAGATTCAATAAGACTCACATGCCTAAGCAGTTTGCAGTTGGGCAGAAAGTTCTTTTACGGACCGAGTTTATTCAATGGACTGGTTTGACAGAGGCAGGCAGACACTTTAAGCAGCCATATATTGGGCCGTTCACTATTTCCAAAGTGCTTAGCCATGGACGTGCATACGAGTTAGATTTCGGAAATCTTGATATCCGTATTCATCCGGTACAGCCTGTTTCCAGATTAGAGCTGTACAATGACTCGATTCAAGCACCTTTGCCTCTGCCACAGATGATCACCGAAGAAGGGCAACCACTGTTTGAGATATCACATATACTCTCGGATAAGTTCACTAGAGGTGTCAAATACTATTTAGTACGATATGCAGGCTACGGTCCTGAGCATGACACCTGGGTCAAAGCCACAGAGCTGACCAATGCAGCAGACATTATAGCTGCCTATGAAGGCTAACCATTATATTAAGCCTTATGCCCTTACTTCTTGTAATATATACTAATACATGTCGATCATCTATATAACCTTGCTCTTAATGTTTATCATTATGTTGCATTGAAGCGGGAATTGATCCTTCCTTGCTAAAGGTGTAGTGAGCCTTGTTCAAAATCATACCCTTGCACAGATACGCACACATGCGAGATATCATATCTGTGGATAAATAAAAACTGCTATGCTACCTTTGCCAAAACCGTGGTTTGTCATCGGATTCTTGGCCAGTCATCCGAAGCTACCGGAGACATCGACTGAGGTAGACGGAGTTGTGATCCTAAGTTGTGCTTGACAAACATAACTAAATAAATTTCACATTAGTACGTGGCGAATCCATTCTCACTCATCGCGATAGATGTTCGTCAAAGCGTGCGTACTGGACAAAAATATTGAGGAGTTGAGCAGACCGGTTAAGGATTATAAGTCCAATTCCGTTAAGCAGGGCCGCTCCGTTTGCATTAAAACAAGCCCCTTTGTTCGTTTATTATCGAAATCGGGCTCCCCATCACCGCCTAGGATCCTCCAAAGTAGCTTAAGGAGGGGAGGAAGAGTTGGGTGCACTATATCAGGCCGAGAATCGTTCGAATATAATTCGTTATAATCGTGGGATCATCGATCGCGCAAAAGCGACGACGGCTAGCGCAAATAATCCGTAACGTAGACTTCGGATGCTTTGAATCGTCTAGCACATACATGATAACGTGTGGATCAATCAGTAATCCAGCGTAGGATTGTATCGCGAAAACGCTCTTCATTGAACCTTGGAGCGTCACTCAACGATACGATTTCCGGAAAGGTGGGCTACATCCTAAGGACTGTATGGCTAAATGCCTAAGGTGAGGGACTAAAGTGGACTCAGTTCCCCCCAATAACCTAAAAACACCATGAGGGACGCCTCAAATCGGTGTAAGAAGACTGGTACCAGCAAGAAGCGACAACAACAAAGACATCAAAGACATATACAAGGTATGCCCGTTGTGAGGTCACAACTCTCTTAAGAGGGGAGATCTGTCAGGGTTATGACCGATGACATATGTGTCATACATGTCATACGTGTCATACCTGACATACCATGTCATGTCATGTCATATATTATTATGACAGTCGGTCATGTCATATATTATTATGACAGTCGACAGTATGGTCGATCATGACTGTACAGGTCGAGTCGCGTCATACATTTATGACAGTCGTCAGTACGGTCGACTATGACATGTACAGTCATACCATTTGTCATTCACTCACCTTGAGTGACACCTGTCATCGAGAGGCCAGGTTGTGGCATCGAGATGACAAAGCAAGATGAAGTCTTGAAGAACCGAAAGTGTTCGGAGAAAACTCATCTTCGCTTCTAGCATGTTCTGAACAAGCATGCGAGTATCATATGGCTTATTCGTTCAGCCGATACTGATTGTTCAACCAATGCCTTGGGTTCACAACCCAATTGTGGTGGCATCTATGAGATGCGGGGCATTGCGTAAAATGAGGTAGCGTTGGGCTACAGCAGTCACTTCTGAAGAAGCACTGCACTCATATCCACACAGACTCTGCGTGAGCTATTAACGTTCCATAATAGCCTCGCTATATATCATATATCATATCGCTTCCAAGCGAACCCTTAAGAATAGTCATCCAGCACCATATTTCTTATCGCAGGGTGATTCCATAAGAAAAAAAGTCCAGCCAGTTTTTCTCATCAACTTGGGTACCCCCCAAAAGGCTGGCTGGTTCCTTAACGTCGAGGTTCCTTAAAGGTGAGTGATTACTGTACTGCACATATCTCTATTCGTTCAATTGCGGCCGTGCTACAACACTTCGTCGATTCGCTGTGATGTCAAAATGCCAAGACCAGTTGGGCATATCCTCTTCTCACGCACTGCTGCCCCCTCCTCCGTCTGTGCCCATGCGTGATAAATTGCCACAACCAGGGCCTGGAGGGAACGAAGGGGAACGCCACGAAGATCACCCGCAAGCGGGTACCGCACCTTCACCGCCGCGTAGAAGATTGGGTCGAGGCGGTTGTAGAGCGATAGCTTGCGGGTCTCGTCGATGGATTGCCAGTCCGCAGCGCGGTTGTCCCGCACCAGACGTTGTTCACGGGCCAAGATGGGCTGCGGGTCAACGCCCGCGGGATAGCGGAGAGCGGAATGTTCTTGTTGGTGGCTCTCCCGTAGCGCGGTAGGCACGCTCCCCTTGATGATGTCGATGAGGGCGCGACGTCCATCACGGTCAGCTGAAGAATCCGTACCGCGAAGCCAGGTGTCCGCCACGGAGTTGCGCTCCACGACGAGGGCCAACACGTCGTAGAGAAGCCCATTAACCTTCTCGATAACCGGAGAGGCGGGGTCGTCGAGGTTAAAGGGGGTCAAGTCTAGCCCAGCGGCCTAAAACTCCGTCCGAACGAAGCTGCACCACCAACTCGGAGAGGCGGTCGGTGTCGTCAGTACCACGGTAATGATGTTTCTTGGAACCAAGGATATCCTCGCGGATACCCTTGGCCCAAGCCCGATGTAAGCGCCCCTTGTAGACCGCGTCAACCGTCGCATGCTGATCAACCAGGTACTTCCGTAGTGCGATGGCGGGGTCGCCGGTGCTGTCGGCAGCAGGGGTCGCCACAGGTGGGGTGCTGGCGGTTGGGGTGTCCCGAACCGCATCCAGAAGCCGTATTGAGGAGTCCAAATCGGAGTCCCTCAATAGGCGTTTGCGAGCTCTGGTAGATGTTGCCATTCTCCTGAAAGCCAGAGAAACGATGGTATGCGGCCGCACGTTCGGGTGTTGTCGCGGAAATGGAGGGAAGGCGTAAAGGCAGAACGCGCGGAGAGGCGAAACGAGCGTGGGGCGCTTGCAGATGTCGGCGTGGTCAAAGATGTCCGGAGCACCATCCCAAAATACGTAAACCAGCGGGATCAGGGCATAGATTTCGGGGATCTCGACATTCGTATCCATCCGGTTCAGCCTGTATCCAGAATAGAGTTATATAATGACTCGATCCAAGCACCTTTGCCTCTGCCACAGATGATCACCGAAGAAGGGCAACCATTATTTGAGATATCACACATTCTCTCAGATAAGATCACTAGAGGTGTCAAGTACTATTTAGTGCGATACGCAGGCTACGGCCCTGAACATGACACCTGGGTCAGAGCCACAGAGCTGACCAATGCAGCAGACATAATAGCTGCCTACGAAGGCTAACAATATATTAAGCCTATTGCCCTTACTTCTTGTAATATATACTAATACATGTCGATCATCTATATACCCTGCTCTTAATGTTCTATCATCATGTTGTATCAGGAGCAGGAAAATGATCCTTCCTTGTTGAGGTTTAGTGAGCCTCGGTACCAAATCATACCCTTGCACAGATACGCATACATGCGGGTACCATATCTGTGGATAATAAAAACTGCTATACTGCCTTTGCCAGACCGTGGTTTGTCATTCGGATCTTATGGCCAGTCATTCTGCGCTGCCGGAATGCTGAGGTAGATGGAGTTGTGATCCTGAGTCGTGTTTTGACACACATGACTAAACGAATTCACATTAGTACGTTGTCGAATCCATCTATGAATGTTCGTCAGATCGCGCGTACCGGACCGAAAAAAGGAGTTTGGCAGATCGGGTGAAGGATTTAAAGTCCAATATCTCGTTAAGCAGGGCCTTCTCCGCTTGCATTAAAACAAACCTTGAAAAGGAAGGTTCTCCATTCTGCCTATGAACCTCCATAGCAGCTTCAGGAGGGGAGGAAGGGGTGGATGCAACATATAAGGCCGTGGAAACAAGTACCCAATGGGTCGAATCGTCGATCGGCAAGCGCAATGTCTCTCCGTAACGTAAACCTCGGAAGATACCCTGAGCGTCACTCTGAAATACGAAACGCAAAGCAATCAGGGGGGCTACATCCTAAGAGCTGTAGGGCTATATGCCTAAGGTGAGGGTTTAAAGTGGACTCAATTCCCCCCGATATCCTAAAACACCTTGAGGGACGCCTCATCGGTGTAAGAAGACTGGCCAGTTCAACAACAAAGACATCAAAGACATATACAAAGGTATGCACCCTATATTGTGAGGTCACAACACTTCTAAGAGGGGAGATCTGTCAAGGATATGACCGATGACATATGTGTCATACACGTCATACCGGTCATACCTGTCATACCATGTCATGTCATGTCATGTCATATGTCATAATGACATACAGTCGTCGAGTATTGTCAGTACGGTCGACTATGACATGTACAGTCATAATGTCTGTCATCCACCTAAGGTGAGTGACATCTGTCATCGAGAGGCCAAGTATATGGCATCGAGATGGCGAAGCAAGACAAGTCTTGAAGAACCGAAGTGTCCTGATAAGACGCGTCTTCGCTTCTAGCATGAAATGAACAGCATGCGAGCATCAAAGGCTATATCGACCAGCCGATGCGGGTAGCTCACCCAGTGCCCTCGGGTTCACAACCCGATGGTGGCAACGCATGAGATGTGTGAGGGCACTGGAAGTATATGAGGAGCATTGGGCTCAAGCAAGCACTTCTGGTCACCAGACTGCTGCACTCATAACCCACCATAATATTACTTTTGGTTGTTACTGTTCAATAGCAGCCGCGTCAACAAAGCGTTCGCATAGCGAGCCCTAACACCACCTCTTCAAGCGGCTGGTTAGCCAATCATGGCCAAGATAGCAAGTGGAATAAAAGCGTGGATGGGGCCACGACCTACCGGAATATCCTAGTTCACTAGATATCAGCGCAATCCCGAACTGTGTGTGGATAAACTCATATAGATAATAATAATAATAATAATAATAAAACATTTACGCTAGCAAAGGGGACAAAGTCCTGAGAGTGCGGTATCCCTGCAAAGCAGGCTAGTGAAAACACCAGGGGCTACTCCCTCTGCTATAGCGCGCCCACAAAGGGGCTCAGCCCACTTTTCAGCAGGGTGACGACATCTAGAGAAAAAGCTAAGTGCTACGAGGCAATAAAAAACTCTAGAAGATGGAGAAGCAGCCATGGCCGGGTGAGTGGAGGGGTAAATAAACCCTAAGCTAGATAAGTAGATATACCCGGAACGGTCTCGGACGGTCTCGGAGTCTAGCCTACCTGTGACACAGCGTGTGTCACGGTACGAACCTACAGATCCGAGTCAGCAGCCCAGTGTTGGTCCTAGTTATCTGGCATAGGGGCATGCACGAGGAGTCGAGGACTCCCGGTCAGGGTTGCCTATACACATTTCAGCAGAACCCTCGAGCATCGCGAGATCGGCCGCGAAGCGGCGCGGCGTGCGTCTTGACTCGGGTTCCAGAAAGTGTTTGCGCAGACGTTTTGATTTTGCATTTCCGATTTCGTCACGATGACATGACACTCGATACTGCTACTCTCAACTCTGGCTGAGACCAGAGCCTCTGGACGCGATTTTTTTTCACTTTTCAAGGTTTTTTTTTCTGTACTAGACCGGAGGTTTACGACGAGCTGCATTCCATTCTTGTCGTGTCGAAAATCGCGATCGGCCGCGCAGCGGCCACAGCTCGTAAACTCTGGTCTCAGCCAGAGTACTGTCTCAGGGCTAGGGGACAAGAGTTACAAATAGTTACTCCCCTTGACGATATAATATTATATAGATATATATAGATATGGGCCGGAGTGAGGTTGACATGAAATTCAAATTGACACGTGCACGAGGTTTTTGGTCGTTTTAACGTTTATATCAAAAACTTTTAGATCTTTTAGAACTAAATCAAAATCTTACCGGTATCGGTGCCACGAATCGGTTGAAGTAATTCGAACCTGATATATTTAAGGAATAATTGTCGGTTGGGATGTTGGTGTCATCGACCTCCAACCTGATCCTGTTGAGGAAATCATTGATCTGTGAAGCTGTTCCCATGCTGACTGTGATATGCGAGTGACGTCGAACAATAAATGACGGCAATGGGTATCAAATTACCGTCGATCGAATATCTAACGTTCCGTCACAAATCTTTTTTGGGGTGCTCTCCGTCTCAATTTGTCAGAAAACTTCGTCGAAGAGTCTTTGAAACCGATCTTTATCTTTGGACCAATGGTAAATGCAAAAAAGGGTCCTATCTTGTACCACGTCATGCATCTTGGCGGCATCGACCAACGCCGTCGTTTCGTGGTTTGTTGCAAGCAATTCTAACCGCAGAAGAGCTCCGAAGTGTCCCATCTCCCACTACCCCACGCACGGAACCTATAAAGCGTCAATGCTGCGCTCTTTGCAGCCCCTCAGAAATTTTGCAACCATGGCCAATATTTCTACCATGGATGCAGGAACAATGTCGCTGCGTATCGGCAATGTGTTGCTATCAAGCAAACGGGCTTTTGGGCCAGCTGGTTTCAGGGAATTCGTCGTCCCGGCTCGGCCAGGTGCCATATGCCGTAAGCTCTCGGTGACCCTATCTCAGGGAAATAAGTTTTCATCCCACAAAATTCAAACTGCGGGCAACTCTCGTCATCAGAAATACTCTGCCGTTGCTGATATTGCTCCCGAGTTTAGTGTAATGGACTCTGACGGTGAAGATTTAATTCAGATGGATGCTGAGGTCGATGATGAAAGCAAATTCAAGGTATTTTTTGGGAGTTGTAATCTGGCCTACTTAAATTTGAGACAGGCTGCCGCTTGCTTACTTCTCTCGCCACGTGTACAATCAGGTGGAACGTTTTAACCTATCTCAAACAACAGTCAAAGCGTTGCACGCAAGAGGGATTGAATCACTCTTCCCCATTCAAGCAGCCGTGCTGAAGCCAGCAATGGAAGGTCGTGACTTAATTGGTCGGGCACGTACGGGAACTGGCAAAACACTGGCCTTTTCACTTCCTGTCATCGAAAGCCTCCTCGAGGTGGGCGTTTCTCTGTCTCTATCATGACAACTAGTGCATCGTCCGTTTTTTTTTTCTCGTCTGGTTGCGCCACTCGACTGTTTCCTTACGATGTTTCCTGATTGATAATCACAGTCACCACGTAGAACAAGAGCTCCGCGTTGCGTTATCCTCGCCCCTACTCGTGAGCTGGCCAAACAGGTGAACTTTCTTCTCAACTGTTGAGAGTTACAAATATTTCCTCAGAACGAATGCTGAACGGAAGGAAGTTTCGAGCTTCTTAAATTTTTCTTTTGGTAATTTCGGAATTGGCATTTCTCTCGCAGGTTGAACGGGAGTTTGCTGCTACCGCCCCAACGCTGCGCCTGCTTTGCGTGTACGGCGGGGTTTCTATCCAAGGCCATGAACGTGACCTTCGTCGTGGCACAGATGTTGTCGTAGGTACTCCGGGGCGCGTCATAGATTTGATGAAGCGTGGAGTTCTGGATATGTCAGAAGTGGAATTTGCAATCCTCGACGAAGCTGATCAGATGCTTAATGTTGGCTTTGAGGAAGACGTTGAGACAATCATGGCAGAGATGCCAAAAGTGCGTTTAACCTCTATTCTGCAAGCTGTTTGCGACCTGTGCTGTGCCTCTGTATTCTCAATCCAGGTTTCTTATTATGCTTCAGGAACGCAAAAACTACTTATTTTCAGCGACCATGCCCCACTGGGTTAAGAAGCTCTCACGGAATTATATGGAGGATCCAGTTACTGTTGATCTTATTGGTGATGACCGTATCAAGATTGCCGACACAATTACCATTATGACAATATGCGTTCCGCCTTCAGTTAGGCGCAGTGTGCTGGTTGATCTCATCACTGTGCATGGAACCGGCCGCAGAGTGATCTGTTTTACACAGGTGATTTCCTTGCGTTGCGTGGCTTTATTCTATGGCTTAAACTCCCGTGGGCTCATTTTTATCTTCGCGCTTTTGCACCGCGTTTTGTATGTGAGAGTAGAAAATGTGACAGAACGCGTAAGGAGTGGAGGCGTACAGACCCTCCGAACTCGGCCAACTGTTCCTACAGTTCCGGCGAGTCTTAGAGTTTTTTTTTGCCCTCTTTCGACCGATCTCTCTGTGTTGGATCGGAGCGCTCTTACACGGGTTGGGCTTACAGACGAAACGTGAGGCCGATGAGGTGGCTACTGCCCTTGCCAAGACTCACGCCGCCGAAGCTCTGCATGGCGACATCGCCCAGTGGCAACGCGAAAAAACCCTCGCTGGATTCAGGTTCGCATCTGTGAAGAATTTCCCCTGATCTTGGTATTAGTACACTGTTTCACGTTTTGAGTGCTTCACCCTCTGCTTTTGAGTGATGTCTTTTGGTTGTGACCAGGGACGGGCGCTTTGGAGTGCTGGTCGCGACGGACGTCGCCGCGCGAGGTTTGGACATTCCCAACGTGGACTTGGTTGTGCACTACGAAATGCCCCAGGATTCCGAAACGTTTCTTCATCGCAGCGGACGGACAGGTGCCTTTTTTCCTTTGATATTCTGGTGCTTGCTCTTATTTTTCGGCTGCTATATATTTTAAAAGGTTGGAACCATATTTATGTAGGTCGCGCGAACAAAAGCGGCACGGCTATCCTGATGCACACCGAGCGGGATTACGGTACTGTTGGCCAGCTTGAGAGGGCTGCTGGTATTACATTCACGTCGTCAGCGGTGAGTTCGTACTTTATGCGATAATATTGTTCCTGATGCAAAGTAGACAGTATCCAATGACCCTTGCTGAAGAGTACTCCAAGGCACCTGACGTGTAATTGCTGGTGCCCCTTTCTGTATTCCTTGTTTGAACGTTATCCTTTGAGCTTCACTTGATGCTTATGTGTCCTCATCGGTGGGTACTGGGCTCTACTTTTCAGGCGCCTTCGGCCGAGAAGGTCTTACAAGCATCAGCTGAGTCAGCTTCCAAGCAGCTGGATTCTGTCCAATCAGACCTTTTGCCCTACTTCCTCGAAACTGCTAAGGACCTCGTCAAGTCTCAGGTGCGTTCAGTCTTTGTAGTTTGTAGCACCCGAACTGTAAGGCAGCATGGAGTGAGCTACGAGCCCCTTGCATGAGACAGAAAGTGGGATAATACTTCTATCCAATAATATACTTCAACGAGGGATTCGGTTGTAAGGGTGACGTCGCAGAGGTGTCGACTGAGCTTCTGTCGAACGTTGTTGGGCAACTCAGGATAAGAGCCCTGAAGAGATCTTGGCAGCAGCCCTTGCAGCGATGAGTGGGCTGCGCGAGCTTCCACCTCCGAGATCTTTGCTGACCTATGAAGAGGGAATCCGTACTATTTTGATGCAGCACAGTGGTGATGACGACATGCGTAGCGGTAGATTTGAAACACCCCGAGATGTTATGCAAGTTCTTGGACAGTTGGTTGACCGAGACCAGAAGCTTGGCAAGATTAAAATCGCGAAGAACGGTGATGCCGTTGTTGACCTTCCTGAGGCAGCAGCAAAGGAGATGGTGGAGGACAGCCCTATTCGGGGTTATGAGTTTTCGCTTCCAGAATCTCTGCCCGCTTTAATGCCAGAGAGGGTTCTACGAGGACGGGGTGGGAAGGGCTCCTATGGAGGCGGAAAAGGTGGTCGAAGGTCTGGTGGAGGTTCAAGGTTTGGCGGGGGCAAGGGTGGAGGCGGATACCGTAGCAGTGGCGGTGGTGGCAGGGGTGGTGGTAGCTGGCGCGATTCTGAGCCTCGCCGATCTTGGGGTGGAGAACGTGGATACTCCTCTGGCGGAGAACGTGGATATTCCTCTGGTGGTGGAGGACGTGGATACTCCTCTGGTGGTGGAGAACGTGGATACTCCTCTGGTGGCGAAGGTGGATATCGTAGCAGGTCATCGTCCTCCGATGGGAGAAGGTCAATTAGGTCCTCAGGAAGTTCATATGGGGGTGGATCCAGGGGCCGTAACTGGGAATAAGTTATGCTGTAGTTGGCAGCAGACTTCAGGCGGTCAACATAGTTAGTTTGATGCAAAGACATTACTATATATATATATATATGCACAGGCTTGTGCTAGAGATCAAGTTGAGACTTTCTATAGTAAAGACCTAGTTTATTTCCAAAGGTGACCAGCAGCCTCATGCAGGATGAGAATTTTGCAGTGGTTTCTCATAAATGTACCTTTGATGTGGCTTGTATTGACGGTAATTATCATCCTGGTCACGTCCATTAATTAAGAACTAACCTGTTAATTCCCATTGAAGATCCCAATGGCACAAATTCACAAGTCCTCAAAGCGAAATTGCAACAGATGATACGATGTGCTCATGGTACCCAAAACATGATCTGGAACTATTGTTTCCCTTGTGTCAACAGGCTGAACTTTCAATGGCCATTGGGTGGAGTTTGTATATGACCTATAAGAAGGTGGCTCGGCAACACCAGTTGTATCTGTCATTATCTGTAAATTGTCTTCCTGTTTGTTGCTTTTGACAGGCATTGATTGAAATGGATGGCAACATCACGATTTCGGCTCGTCCATGACCGAAACTTCCCCAGTCTTTATTTAGTGGCCACGCTACTGTTAACGTTGGTTGTGAATGCCCACTGTTTTGCGGGTATTGCGGCAGCTTCAAGATATACTCGCAGCAGTACAATTACACCCGAAAAGGACGAAGCATTTGCGGAACGGAGGTTCCAAGATTCCTTCTATTGATGGCACACACGTTTATATACATATCGCATGTTTCCATATCAATAATCCCAAGGTTGCTCATCAACTAACGTGATCAACTAGTGACATATCCTGTGATTGCTATCCGGTGAATATCAATATTGGGTTTTAATATTAAGGGTACGTATCCTCAAGTAGGATATATCTGGTGAGTAGATATACAGCTAGCTTGTTATCTTATCCGTGAGTGAATTGATAAATGTTTAGCTATATGTATATACTACACAGAAGCGGTCACAGAAACTACAAGTGTCACAGGTACGCCCGAGACTGTACAGATCTAGGCGTCTGATTGGGGCCTGCAGATAGTTTGCAATCCCAACGTACCCATCAGCCATCCAAACAATTTGATGTTGGTTAGAGTGCGGTTGCTGTCCACCTCTACACGAAAGCATGCTGAACCTGCATTCTT
Source organism: Cymbomonas tetramitiformis (assembly GCA_001247695.2). NCBI lineage: Eukaryota > Viridiplantae > Chlorophyta > Pyramimonadophyceae > Pyramimonadales > Pyramimonadaceae > Cymbomonas > Cymbomonas tetramitiformis. The sequence continues at coordinate 46,807 of LGRX02025540.1, read as the reverse complement.
TCCTCCATTTGTATCTTGTATTCAAGGTGCTGCTGTACTTGAAAATTGAATACAAGCATATTGTTCCTGCATACGAGCATATTGTTGCTGCATACGATCTTCCATTTGTTTGTTGTGGGCAAGGTGCTGCTGCTGCTGTTGCTGCATACGATCTTCCATTTGTCTGTTGTGGGCAAGGTGCTGCTGCTGCTGTTGCTGCATACGTTCTTCGAACTGTTGCTGCATACATTGCGTACGTTCTTCGAACTGATGCTGCATACATTGCGTACGTTCTTCGAACTGTTGCTGCATACGAGCTTCCATTTGTTTGTTGTGGGCAAGGTGCTGCTGCTGCTGTTCCTGCATACGAGTTTCCATCAGTTGCTCTTGATTTTTCATTCGGTCATCTTGCTCCTGAATATATTCATCAATTCGCTGTAAACGCTTATTAAAGCTCTGCTCTTGGTCTGAAATGAATGTTTCCATCTGATGAATATCCTCATGATGTTGCTTCTCTTGAAGATGCATATTTGCGATACAATCGTTAAGCTGCCCTTGTTCCGGACTGTATCCCTCAATCTGCCGAAAACGTTCGTTGCGTTTATTCTCCTGAGTGTGAATATATGCTTGGTGCTTCTCTTCCATTCGCAGAACACGCTTGTCGTGTTGTGCTTGCTGTTCCCAACTATCTTTAAGAAGTTGCTGGATACGGTCTTCTTGCTGTTGAAGTCGGCTGTCTTGCTGCCGAATACGTTCATCTTGAATCCGAATACGTTCAGCTTGAAGCTCGTTCTCAGCTTCCAGTTGCGCAACTCGGTGGTTCAGTTGTTGAATTTTCAAAGATTGCTCTTGAACGACTGTATATTGTTGCTTGAAAAAGGCTGCTTGATTTTGCATAAAGATTTGCTGTTGCGACAACTCCACTGTTTGTTGCCGAAGACACGCTGCCTGTTGCTGGATTTGGCTGTACTGTTCCTGGATCTTGCTGTCTTGCTGCCGGAGGCTGGTATCTTGCTGCTGGATCTTCTTGTCTTGCTCTCGATCTCGGGTTATCAGCTCTTGGATTTTAGCGTCCTGCTCGTGTATATTCTGTTCTTGTTCCTGCAACTCATTGTTCTGCTCAGATAATCGATCTATTTGCCCTTGCATTCGCATGCCCAGATCCAATAGATTTTCTCGATAATTACACCTGAGCTCTTCGATATGGGCCCAGACTTCCGGGCCTGCTTGTTCTATGAGCTTTTGAGAAACTCCACATAGGAGCGCGGCCTTCTGCGCATCCATATCGTTGCAACTTTCTGGCAACAAAGCGCTCAAGTCTTCGGCAAGAGAAGCCTCTGAGGGTGACGACTTTGTGAAGCTGAAATGTACTAAAAAAACAAGCTGGATTTTTATCACACCTGAACATACGATAGGGAAGCTTTTCAGTATAATATTCAGTCCAGCACAGGCTGCACCTGACGGATTTGAATAAAAGTGTCGCAGTTGTACACTTTGTGTTGGGTGCCATGCCAATCGAATGCCTTTTGTATCTTGTTGGTTGTTATGTATCATGCCACCCGGACCGGGATCGCATGCAATGCCATTTCGCATTTGCCATGCCATCATGCCCTCTCTGGTGTGGATGTGGGGCCAGCTTGGAAGTTGAAAGCTTGAAGAGTCCATCGTCGGTGCGATGAGAACGTAGTGACTGCCAACGGAAATCCGACGTACCGTACAGCGGTGCGGTGTGGTATCAGCGTATCACCGTCGGTATAGCCATGGGTGAATTGAGATAATCATCGATCACACGTCAGACATACAGTAACAGTTGTTTATCTCCGGGGAGCGTGACGCGAGGGTCGTCTGACGTGTAAAATGCAAGCCTGTAAGACCATATAAAAGAGGTGGTCATATCACACGTCATCATCAGAGCAATACGTGATGTATTGCCCTTTTGCCGTTTTGCCGAGGAGCGCGAGCGCGAGCGTCTCATCACGATCAGCACGACGAGCGGAGAGCGTGACACTCACGCGACGGTTCTGTAGTCGACTGTTCCGTGTCACAGTAGTCGACTGTTCTGTAGTCGACGTTCTGTAGAGGTATAGGCGGGTGTACCCGCTTATTACAACTGTACCCTTATCTCTATGACGTGCCACATTTCCAGAATTTTCCTCTACCTCCCCACCCCTAGCCGCGACTCACGCGTGCAGTCAAGGCAGTGGGCGACTAACCCATCTGCACCCCCCCAGTGGCCCCCCCTGCACGCACCCACCTCCACATAGAGTAGGGGCATATCGTACCTCAAGCCATCTCACGGGGAAGCCGATTTCCCCCCCACTGTATGGGGGCCTGCTTCTCCTTGCGTCACCCCTCACTGTGTGTGGCATGTGTCACCCGTGACCGTGCCACCGTCACGTTAGCCTTCCCTGTTTAGACAGTCCGTATGTCTGTCTAGCTAGTTTATGCTATCACATTCCGAGCACCCGTCACTGTGTGTTTTCTGACTGCTTCGTATATATATACACCTTATATATATACACCGATATCACCGTTTCTATCAGGTTATGGGCCCACCACGCTTCCACTGCGCAGGTGTGACGCCGGCAGCTGGTTGTGGTTGTGCCACGTAGACACTTCAGAGTGAGGTTGTGTCATGAAGGATACAATCGTGCCGCACAGGCCGCACGCCCCCAACAGTCGCGCCGCCCATAGCCGCGCGATGCCCCAACAGAGAGCGCACCGCAACGGCAGATTGGGGGAAAAGTTGTATCCTTCGTGTTTCACTCTTCGCCGCCTACGTGGCACCGTGGGGAGTCAGTATTCTGTACCGCACCAGGATTGCCATCAATAGCCAGAGTAGCTCAACGGCAGAGCGCTCGTCCGGTATGCGAGTTATCGACCCATACCCATCAGGTTATCGACCCACATCACGCTTGGTGGTGTTCGGTTTGGCTTGACTCGCTTTGGCTTTCCGCCGATTCTACAATTCCCTTTACTTCCTTTGGGCGTTCATCGGTTTGAGTGCAGCCGCCTCATCCAACTTCCTTGCCCGACTTCGCGTGGTTCCTACCGTCTGTGACTGGCTTTACGTGATCTCCCTCGGCCAAACTTCCTTTGTTTACTTCCTTCATTCTGGCCGCCTACTTCCTTCCACCAACGCTCTGGCCAGCAGCGCCTCTGCTGCCGGAAAACTGGCTTACCTTACGGCATTTTTGACGTGACCGCCGTGTTCCTCGTCAAAAACTGACCCAATTTGACTCCTACATCGTCCGATTCCGTTAATTTTACAAGAAGTTACGTTATCACCATCAACCCAAACGTCCACTCGACTTTCTGACTAGCAGCACCCCTTCTGGCGGGAATACGGGTTACCGTACGACGTTTTTGACATTACCCTCGTTTTACTCGTCAAATTTCACCCCAATTTGACTTCTCCATCGCTTGGTTTGGTTAATTTTTCGAGGAGTTACCTTTCACCCACGAAACCCTATCGACGCGCCTTCCAGATTTTGCAGACGCAGAGATCATGGCCTCGCTACGCCAGCGTGCGCGCATGGCCGCAGTTCGGTCTGCACTGGACTTGCTTCGACGACAGCATCTTCCCTTTGGCTGTGGTCTGGTGGTGCCTGGTGGTGCTTACACACCAAGCACCAAACTCGAGTCCATCGCGTTCGCCATCAACGACGAGTGCTTTGACTCCTTCATGTGCGACTTCGTCCCTCCACTCCCTTCGCCCTCGCCTTGCACCCCACCTGTTCACCATCTAGTGGTGTGTGGTGATGTTGCCACGCCCACTTCGCCCCTCACCATCGTTCCTTTCGAGCCATTCCCAATGCGCTCAATCGCGCCCCCTTACCGCATTTTTCACCTTCCACCTCCCCAACCCCTTCTCATCGACGCATTCGCTCTGGTGGTGCCAGGCTACTTTTGGCTTTGGCACCGCACAGGAGTTGGTTGATTCGTCGCCTGGATGCCCCTCGACATCTTCGAGAACACCGCCGCCACCACTCAGTGAAAGCACGATCACATCGCAACCGACTAGCTTTGACCTTAGCCACAGTTAGCTTCGTGCAGAGTTTACCCGCATCTTGCCAGCTGTTAGTTGGCCGCAATGGGCCCTTTGTTGAACTCTGACATTAAGTAACATTGGGTTTAGGTTTTAGGGTTTGCTTGCTCTGGGATTGCCACTCACACCTTCGGGGTGAGGTGGTGTCACGGGGAAGCCGATTTCCCCCCCACTGTATGGGGGCCTGCTTCTCCTTGCGTCACCCCTCACTGTGTGTGGCATGTGTCACCCGTGACCGTGCCACCGTCACGTTAGCCTTCCCTGTTTAGACAGTCCGTATGTCTGTCTAGCCAGTTTATGCTATCACATTCCGAGCACCCGTCACTGTGTGTTTTCTGACTGCTTCGTATATATATACACCTTATATATATACACCGATATCACCGTTTCTATCACCATCACCATTTCACTCCCACTTGCTCCCACCAAGCCACCTCTGTAAGGCCCTGCTGCCCCCTGTCAGCCCCACTCGCCCGTACGACAGCTTATTAATCACCGCGATCTGTGATAATATTTTTAGCATTCCTCCAAGCCTGTCAGGGTCATGACCGATGACATATGTGTCATACATATCATACGTGTCATACCTGTCAGAAATGTCATACCATGTCATGGCATGTCGAGTCATGTCATATATTATAATGACAGACAGTCGTCAGTACGGTCGACTATGACTGTACCGATGTCGTCAGATGATAAGTCACATCATCTGTCATTATTCAAGGAAAGACTTGAATGACACCTGTCATCGAGAGTTCGTATGTCGAACTCGAAGATGGCAAAGCAAGATACAATCTTGAAGTAACAAACAAGAAATCATCTTCGCTTCAAGCATGTGCGGAACAAGCATGCGCAGTATTATGGGGCGAACGCATTATTCGTTCTGACGACACTGGTCGTTCAACCAATGTCTCGGGTTCACAACTCAATGGCGGTACCATCTATGCGATGGGAGACATCTGGTTAAGATGAGCTAGCATTGAGCTAGAGCAGTATCTTCTGTTGAAGCCTGCACTCATCACCCGCTCATACGTTGCATGCGTGTTTACTGTTCTATAAACACCAGCTTTATATCAATATACTGAGGGCTCGCTTATCAGCCCTAATAAAGCCCCCAGCCACCGTCGACATGTAAAATCCCTTATTCCATGTTCGGTCGACGTGTGGGATGCACACCACCGCATCCCACCACTCACTACGCCGCCCACTGCACGCACAACAGAGGGGAATGGGTCACCCCCCCCAGCTGGGGGGTTGCACGTCATAGAGATATACGGCACCCCCCATATCGGTGTTCCTGACCCCATGAGCACTTCAGGGCAACCCCATTGGGTTCACGCAACTCATATTTAACCTCATTTGCACACCTTCCTGGATTGCACCATATCTCTATGACGTGCCACATTTCCAGAATTTTCCTCTACCTCCCCACCCCTAGCCGCGACTCACGCGTGCAGTCAAGGCAGTGGGCGACTAACCCATCTGCACCCCCCCAGTGGCCCCCCCTGCACGCACCCACCTCCACATAGAGTAGGGGCATATCGTACCTCAAGCCATCACCATTTCACTCCCACTTGCTCCCACCAAGCCACCTCTGTAAGGCCCTGCTGCCCCCTGTCACGCTGTCAGCCCCACTCGCCCGTACGACAGCTTATTAATCACCGCGATCTGTGATAATATTTTTAGCATTCCTCCAAGCCCCCAGCCACCGTCGACATGTAAAATCCCTTATTCCATGTTCGGTCGACGTGTGGGATGCACACCACCGCATCCCACCACTCACTACGCCGCCCATTGCACGCACAACAGAGGGGAATGGGTCACCCCCCCCAGTTGGGGGGTTGCACGTCATAGAGATATTACCACAATTCCGTGGGCGATACCTTGCGGCGATATATAGCCCAAACCCAAGTTGAATTTTGAGTAAATTTGGAAGCCCGAACGCCCCATATATCGGTCGATGCTCTGATTCACCTTATCTGGAGCGAAAACGGTCGAAACAGTGTTGTAAATAGCTGGTGTAAACCCCCCGCATATCTGAAACCAATAGCAAACGCCGATTTAAGTTCGCAAGAGCATAGAAATTAGTTTTTATAGACGTATGCGCGAACCTTTTGCCACGTGGGTTGAACCCCATCGCGGTACAGCGCAGCGCTTGAACTGGGTGGCGCAAGATCACCATTTTTCCCCCGTGTAATAAGGGTACAGTTGGCAATAAGGGTACAATCTCGATCTGTCGTTGTCATGTGACCTTCGTATATGTCTCGAAAATCGCGGACGTATGTGGTGAAGATTTCAGTTTTCCAATCAGCTGCAAAAACGGACACAGACTGCAAAAACGGACACAGACCGCAGTCGCACACTGAGTTCAGTTCAGTTCAGTTCAGTTCAGTGTAGTTCACCGGTGAGGACAATTGGAAAAATGTCATGGAAGCAGTGACTTTTGCCCCCCCCTCTCCCAGGGGGGTCGGCAGCCCTGCTCTTGTGTCACCACTCGATCTGCGGTGTCAGGCTTAGGCTCCCAGCTCTCAGCTCATAAAACACCTAAGTATTTTATTCGATCATCTTTTTGACTGCGAAACCCGTGCGAGCCACTGCACAGCTTTCTTTGCCTGCGTGCATATATATATATTCACTATATATATATTTCACACTTCCTGTCAGGTTATGGGTTACCACTAGCTGGTGGTTTCTCACGTTCTTTTTAGCTTTCATTCGGATCCCGCGCAACGCGGTATACAGTGACGCAACGTCACTACTCATCCAACCGGCCGGCAGTCACGTACCGTTACTTCGCGCCTTCCCCCCAAACGTGCTGCAACAGCATCCACAGTTATTTATTTGAGCGTAACGCCCAATCTTTTTCTTCGTGCGCAACGCACGCTTGCAACCACCATTTCCGACTACGTCCTACCCGACATGTCAGCAGCCGCCAACACGCATCTTGGCAGTAGGCTTCGGGCCGCCCGCGCCACTGGCGGGGGGTCCCCCCAATCTACCCCTGCTTCCAGTCCTGGCGGGGATGACAACTCCGACCCCATCATTCGGATGTCCACTTTGCGGAGCCGCCCAACGCCGATTTCTCGGTCCGCGACCTCTGCTGAGTTCCACGCCAACTGCGATCCCTACGGATTATTGCTCCATTCATCCGTGTGGATTTGCATATGGACAGCGTATGGACATCGTACGGACCCATATGGACAACCGTATGGACGGTCTGGGCAGATTTCTGGCGAAACCTTGATGCATATGTAAGAACCACACGGACGACGCGTAATTGTGGTGTCCAAATGAAAATGGCCCATGGACACCGTAAGGATTTCGTATGGACACCGTATGGACGACCGTATGGACACCGCATGGACAGAAAACATGTCCACATGGTGTCCATACGCATGGACAGAGGCACTATTCAACCGCACGGTCACCGTATGGAAGACCGCATGGACACCGTATGGACACCCGGATGGATACCGGATGGACACCGTATGGACAGTCGTATAGACGATCAGAATTCTCTATTCCGCACGTATGGACGAAGGCATCCATACGTATGGAGGGGCCTATTATTACCCGTATGGATCGGCATGTTCACACGTATGGACGTAGCCGTCCGTACGTATGGACATAAACATGTACATATGAACATGCGGATACGAACAATCAACATATCCAAGCGTATGGACAGCTACGTCCGTACGTGTGGACGGTCTTTCATCCGTATGGACGTAGGTGTCCGCACGTCTGGACAGAGACATTGCTAAAAGAGCTTAAGGATAAGAATAGTAAATATATCCACACGCGTGATTATGTGCGTCCATACGTGCGGACAGTGATTCGTCCGGATGGACGTAGGTGTCCGCACGCGTGGACGATGGTTTTATCAACATATTTTACCGATCCACGCGTATGGACGTCGGTGTCCGTACGTGTGGATAGCTTATAATAATACAATTCCATGCATATGGACGATACCGTCCATACGTATGAACAGCAATTTCAACCAGTCCACCCGCACGAACGGCGATATCCGTGCGCGTGGACGAAGGTGACCACACGTATGGACTTGCACTTTACCAAGTCCACACGTGCGGATATATTGAAATATTGTTTGAATATTGCACCCGTATGGACTACATACGATTGGGCTCACTTCGCTCACTCCACCCGTATGGACCGAGTGGTCCATACGGTTGGACAAGGAGTCTTACGGCATACGTGTGTGTTTCAGGGTTTGTGCCTGTGCACCTTTCTATTCTATTTCACAACGCAGGCAATGTTGTGTATATGCGGATGCTACTGCCGGTTAAATGAATATTAAATGCTTTGTGACGGAGTGAAGTGCGGGTATGCGAGCAGGCACACTGACATGTTCGAAAGCAGTACAATTTTTAAAAGCAATCACATACAGCAAAACCACGTTTACATTAAAATATGTTTACTTTCCTAAATAAACTAAGTACTCTACATACACATATACAGATCTATTACTTAAGGTCTCTACAGAACGATTACTTAAGGGCTCTACAGATCGCTTCCTTGCATGGGGGCTCCGCAAATCCTGCGTGCGCATGTGCATGGTATCTATGATATCGCTTGGCCTGCCTGGCCTGCGAAAAAGAGCGCATGTGCGGGTGTGGGATGGCGCGATCCGGGCTCCAATGGTACCTGCAGTGTGCACAACCCACGTCAATAGATGCGCGTCTCACAAACGTGAGTAAACACGAAATCTGATATGCAGTAACAGAGGTTGCGAAAATCACATAATCGTACCGGACAACTATCCTGTTCTTAACTCCTATACTGGCTTTTACTCCGTTTTCGCAGTAAGATTAATGTCGATTTGCCCCCCAATAACCGCCGGTTTGGACCCCTTAGACACCCCTACGCAGCGCATTCAATAGCTTAAATTGTGCATGACGATGTCAGGAATAATTTGGTCCCCACCACATACACATATGTCTGGATATACACATTTCAAAAGTTGAAACCTATGCATACGTGATGTGGAAGTACTTAATGTCATGCCAGCATAGGAGTTAATAGTGCTGGAGACCTACGATGGCACCGCGCGTCGGCTTGGCTGCTGCGCACATACAACCAAACACCGCCAAGCCCATTCAGTGATTGAGCACATAAGGAATTTACAAGTCACGCACTGCGGAATACATTGTATTCGAATCAGCCAAATATCAACAACCCCATTCAGCAAAAGAGCACTTCAATAAAAGTCGATAACTGTCACTGCGGAGTAGGTTGGATTCGAACCAACACGCGTTAGTCCGTTGATAACGGAACTCGCGGAATCCACCCCCTCACGCCGAGCTAGTATCAAGGATGCTATCGAGCTGGGAGCACCGCGCAATGGCGCTCACACGAGACTGCTCACCTCAACACAGGGTGCTCGCTGTGATAAATGAAAGCAAATAAAATATGCCAAAAACAAAAAAATCACAGCAAAAAGGCATACGTGTGCTGCCGTGGCGGGGTTGCTTCAGTTCCAAAATTGCTTTTTGCCTCAGAGCCTTACTGTATCGGTAACTTATTTGAAGAGGTCAACCGAACGGAGAAATCGTCAACGGACGGGAGAAATCGCAGATCGATTTAAGATCCTTCGACGATTACTAGATACTCTGTTTATTTTAATTGTCACTCTTTAAGTGTCACTCTGTTTCGCTATGTGACACGGGTGACACAGTCGGGGGGTGCGGGTGTCACTAATACTGCCCATCGCATCGCATGTGTCACGCGTTCGCGATTTTTTAATCGTATTTTTCGATACGGTATTCCCGATCGAATTTCAATTCCATGTGCTGTCCGTACGGGAAACCGTACGCTGTCCATACGGTTTTTATGTTTTTATTTTCCATGAGGTCAGCTTTTTTTTTTTTTGCGTCCGTGCGTGTAAAAAAACCGTCCATGGGACATGAATCATACGGACAGTCAAGGCTAACTCGGATGGACAGCGTATGGACTGCTAACTGACGTTTCCACGCGTGTGGACAGTTTTCAACAAAAAACGTACAAACACTACGCAAAGTCGTACGAAAACACGTAATTCACCGTGTGCTTTTGCTATCCATCCATGCGGACTGTTCAAAATGTGTTGATATTTCCAACCACATGGACAGACCGTCCATGGGACATGCAGCCGTACGAAAATGTGCCAATTCATACGAAAATTCGTACGAAACCCATATGGACAGCTAACTGACGTTTCCACGCGTGTGGACAACCGCTCTCATGGAACCGTATGGACTATAATGCTTGCGGAATCCACACGGACAACACATAGCGTACATCCTTAATCTAACGTGTGTACGACGAGTTTACAACCTTGACGTAAGTGTCGGTGCATGCGCGCAGATGTGACATGGAACGTATGAACATCGTTGTCCATACGCTAGAAACCTAAGCCGAGCGTACGAACGCCGTACGGACGCCGTACGGATGACGTACGAACTACAAAATGTCATTTTGTGCACGCTGGCGCGGTACGCTGGCGCGGGGGTACGCTGGCGCGGGGGTACGCTGGCGCGGGGGTACGCTGGCGCGGGGGTACGCTGGCGCGGTCGAAGTGGCCGAGCTTCTCATTATACATCGACCTCCTGAAAAGTAAATTCTCTTCACAACGAAACAAGGCGCGGTATATCCATATCTCGGATATGTGATAATTGTATCGATATATGGCTACTGCCCAAAATCACGGTCCTGTCACAAGGACCGAAGTGATTTGGGGCTATCTGCCGCGTTTTTCGATATAGTTGATATTTGAGTGTTTTGACACCATATTTGGGTGTCCAAGAATTTATTCCGAACCTCTTTTGGGTGCTATACTCGATATGGGCATGATTGTGCTTGAGAGGAATGAAACGCGGGGGTAGTACCGACGAAAATTAAATAAAAATGCCGGTCCTTTCACAAGGGCCGGAGTGCCCGAAGCCGCGTACACCTACTAGATGGCTTCCAAATGCATCTAGCAATTAAACATATCATGTTTATGACCCAATAGTGCTGTTAGGGTTTGAAATCGGTGCGGGGATTTTCACTGCACGAGCCGGGTCAAATCGTATATCGTCATGGGGCGAAAATGCTCCACGACGGGATTTGAACCCGTGACGTTCGCTTCTCTAGTGCGACGCTCTAACCAACTGAGCTACGCGGAGGATGACGATCCTTTCGCGCATTTCAGTGGTACTCGTACAGATCGGACTTTTACAGATCGATGATCGACAATGCGTGTGGCATCGACGACGACGTACCAACATCGCGACTGCGGGCGTCTGTCATCTTTCGATCCGTAACATATCTCCCCTCTTTAAAGTGTCGTGACCTCACGACATTCGTGTCGAGTTACTTTTCAGAGGTCCGACCTCAGATGTGATGACGTGGCAGCCAACCTTGTCCGCTCGTACCGGGGGTTGTGTGGAATGTATCCACGTCATCAGCGCGGGTCACATCGTGCCCATGCATACGCGATCGTAGCGCAGGTCACATCACCGTGCCCGAGCATACGCGATCTTAGCGTGGGTCACATCGTGTGCCTTATGCCGTTACATCTGAGGCGGTTTCCGAACCGTCGCTTCGATACCAATGTTAGGGTTTGAAATCGGTGCGGGGATTTTCACTGCACGAGCCGGGTCAAATCGTATATCGTCATGGGGCGAAAATGCTCCACGACGGGATTTGAACCCGTGACGTTCGCTTCTCTAGTGCGACGCTCTAACCAACTGAGCTACGCGGAGGATGATGATCCTTTCGCGCATTTCAGTGGTACTCGTACAGATCGGACTGTTACAGATCGATGATCGACCATGCGTGTGACATCGACGACGACGTACCAACATCGCCACTGCGGGCGTCTGTCATCTTTCGATCCGTAACAAGTGCCCTCACGGAATTTCGGATCATATGCAAATTAGGACCTTAAAAATCTGTCAATCCATGCATATCTTGTACAACCTGATTCACGGGGTCCACTGCGTGATTTTTGGTGATGGTTGGGGACCGACCACACGCAACTATGCGCGAAAGATGAAGGTCCATCGATCGTGGGTTATCGCACCCCCAGCCAGAAATGCAAACGATCGAAGATCTGCTGCGATGCGTCTCGCGGGTAAGATTGTAGGTCGTTTGCGAGTTTCTGTTGTTCCATACGGGTGAACACCTTGTTCCGTCCAGACGGACGGCGCACGGACACCGAATGGACGGCCTATTATGGACCATCCATCCAGTGTATGCCTTACAATGGGAATTCTTTGCAGACAAACCATCACCATGAAGACTGCCACTCAACGCAAAGACCGGTGCAATCAAGTGGGTACGGGGTCTGAAGCGCTCGCGACTAATATGGGACCGCTAGCTAAGAAACTTCTGTAGCAAAAGTACAAGAACTCGAACAAGGTGCGGAAGGTAATCCAGGATGTTCCTTTCATGCCGGCTTGGCTTGCCCGGTACAAAGAAAATGCTGCCCCTTTGGCCATTCGACGACGAACTTATTGCTTGCAAGTTGTGTAGTTGGATCGCAAGGCGGATTTCTTCCGTGAACTCGATGGTAACAGTAGTAGCGAGGATGACCGTAGTAGTTCTGATTCAGATGATTGCGGATGATACACGATGTATTATATATGTAAATAAACCGTGTGTACGGACACCTGTATTCACACGCCTGATTCCGCTCATTCATGCGGCAAACCCTCATTCACACGTGCGAATGCATGTGTCCACACGCGTGTTTCAACGAACTCGCTCCAATTTCGACGTCCATACGTAAGGATTGGCGAATTCCGATCTCCCATACGTCTGTCCACACGTCGTCCGTACGCATGGGTTCGTTCGGCGACACGCCCCTACGTATGGTGCCCATATATGGCTGATGAAGGGGCAAGTAACGCTCGGACACACCCAGGCCCGGGTGCAATGGCTGTACACACGTGCGGACAAGCGCAAACGAGTGGCGCAGCACGGGCCTCACACTGTCCATACGCCCGTCCACACGTCGTCCGTACGCATCGGTACGACCCAGGGACACGCCCCCATGGTGTCCATGTGGCTGATGAAGGGGCAGGAAATGCTCGGGTACACCCAGGCCCGGGTGCAATGGCTGTCCACACGTGCGGACAAGCGCAAACGAGTGGCACGGCACGGGCCTCACACTGTCCATACGCCCGTCCACACGTCGTCCGTACGCATCAGTACGTCCAGGGACACGTCCACATGGTGTCCACATGGCTGAGGAGGGGGCAAGCAGTGCTCGGGTACACCCAGGCCCGGGTGTAATGGGTGTCCACACGTGCGGACAAGCGCAAAAGAGTGGCACGGCGCGGGCCTCACACTGTCCATACGCCCGTCCACACGTCGTCCGTACGCGTCGGTACGGTCCAGGGACACGTCCCCACGGTGTCCATATGGCTGAGGAGGGGTAGAAGCGGCATTTCTCGCAGTTCGCACGTGTGGACAACAATTTCCAGTGGTTCATGCGTATGGACGGCACCTATCCATACGGTCGGGCAGTGTACGGAGCGTCCACACGCGTAATAAAATCAGGTAAACTAGCATACGTCGTCCACACGGAGGCGCACGTATGGACGACGTGTGGATTTATCGTATGGACACCGTATGAAGATCACTTTTACAAATTAGACAATTTCACACGTGTGGATTTAGCAAAAAAAGCGTCCATACGGTGTCCGTACGCTATCCACGCGTCGGACGGACGGTTTTCCACGCGTGCGGACAGGTCAATAATTTGTAGGGGATGCCTGGATCTCCACTCCAGTTCGAGCTTCCCAACGTGGAGAATTCACGGACAAGCTCGACTTCGCCTTCTCCTATGGAGAGGAGCTATCCAAACTACTTTGTGCCCACGGCTTTAAGCCCAAAGTTGGCATTACCCTTGAGGGACCCGAGGCTGAGTCCGACTTCGCTGTCCTCTTGGCCAACATGTCTCATGTCTTTGGCCCTGTGTCCCGCGACGAGTTCTTGAAGCTTCTGGATCTGGACAACGAGTACGACGTCTACCACCTGACCCTGAACGAGCTCGTTTACATCGTCCTCCCAACGGTTCTCCGCGGTACTGCCTTGACCCTCTACGAGGAGTCTTCCCTGGTACACCCCCATGACGGCCGCTGCGCACTGCAGCGGCTGCGTTTCCACGTTGAGGGCATTGGGGACCCCGACCCTCATCGGTTTTGGGTTCGCCTTCGCGCTGTGGTTATCGACGAGACCATTGAGCCCGCCCCCCAGCTTGCGGTTTTCCGCGTCCTCGCGGACAAACACCGTAAGCTCCACCCGTCCTACGCCGACAGCAACCTCGTCCAGGACCTGTATGCCGTCCTTCGTGGTTCGTGCATCCGCCTCTGCCTCCCCCCACTTCGCGCCCCTCTACCTGGTGGTGCTCCGTGAGTTGGGCATGGGCCAACCGTTCACTTACGCCTCCCTCGCCCTTCGCCTCAGCAAGGTATTCCGTGACGAATTCCCGCTGGCGCGCCTGTCCGAGCCGGTGTCCGGTGGTGGTGGCTCAGCGGCTGGTGGTGGTACCCGAAGCGGTGGTGGCGGGTCCCCTGGTGGCTCCGCTTATTCCTTCGGCTCGCGCCGCAGGGAGAAGCCCGTCGGCGATTGGAAGCCCGTAAAGGGCGTCCGTTACCTTCAATGGGAAGGCAAGGGAAACCCGTGCATTACTTGCTTCCGCCTTTGGGCGGTGACCGACGCACACTTGGGCACTGCGGGCGTTTGCCCTTACTCATGCACTAAGGCATTTAGCCCTGACCGTGTCCCTCCTGATGCTCCGCCCCTCCCTCCAAGCCGCCACCTTTGTCTGCGTGGCCTCCGTCCGCCGCTCCTGCCGCACGTGCTCTGCAGGTGGACCCAGAGCCGCAGGGTGGCGCCGCGCCGCAGAACCCAGCTGTCATGCACGTTCGTGCCCTCGAGCCCGCTCCCGATTCGTACGAGATGGACGGCGGGCCTGTCGTCGACCTCGATGCTGGTGACGCGGCGTGGGTGCCTGCCGCCATGGCGCTATCTCAGTACATCGACGAGGAGGACGACACCGACTGGCCTGCTTTCCGCTCTGGCCCCGTCTACATCCCGCCCACGGACCTCGGCAAATCGGCCGTGACCGATCACGGCATTGCACCACCGTCTGGTGGTGCACCCTGATTGCAACATCACGCACTCACCTAGCCGCTAGCTTTGCATCTTGCTTCGGACTGCAGCCCATGCGGGGTACCGCTCTAGATTGACACTGGGGAGCCCCATTGGGCCCGTAACAATTTGTGTTGCTAGGGTTCAGGGTGTGTTTGCTTGCTGTGTCCTTTGCCTGACACCTCACCTCTTCGCGGTGAGGTGGTGTCATAAAAGCAGTGACTTTTGCCCCCCCCCCCTTCTCCCAGGGGGGTCGGCAGCCCGGCTCTTGTGTCACCACTCGATGCGCGGTGTCGGGCTTAGGCTCCCCTCTCGGCTCATAAAACACCTAAGTATTTTATTCGATCATCTTTTGGGAAACCCGTGCGAGCCTTTGCCAACTTTCTTTGCTGCGTGCATATATATATATATATATATATATTCACTATATATATATTTCACACTTCCTGTTAAAATGGTGACAGTCGATAAGCTTATGATCGACGTCAGACGATGACAGGGGATAGGTACCTATCCCCCCCGTTGTGAGCGTACCGCTTCAACATCCCTCGCCATAAAGTCTTTATGAATAGGGATCCCATATGAATATCTACTGCAGTGGGTGTGCCCTTTATGACGCAGTCGCGCGAAACAGCGCGCGCGACGCGCACGATCGAGTTTTATACGTGTTTGCGTGTCGCAGAGCTGCCAACTGGAGTCTAGAAGAGTTCCCAAAAAACCGCTTTCAAAAATATTTATTACTCGACCTTCCACAGCTCCGCGCAGTTCAAGCACGTGCACATTGAGTGTGCCCTTTATGACGCACTGCTAAGCACTGTTAAGCATTGCCAACGGTTATGTCCTACGTAAATATGCATTTATACACATATCGCGTATCTAAATAAGATTTTTGACGTTACTATGATATAAAACCGGGGGTATTTTACCTAACTCGCTGCATCCGCGACGCCAACTCGAATAAAATAGTAGCTCATATATACAACAAATGGAACAAAACGATGTAAAAACAAAAGAAAACACACTGTGCTTCGACTGTTTTTTCTTTTCTTTTCGGTGCGTTCTGTCCATTGGGGTGACCTGTCGCATATACCACGCGTTTGCACGCTACTTGATAAAATCGCGCGCTATTTTTCCAGGATGCTTTTTGAACTCAAATCGAATGAGTATAAACACATGATATATGTAGTATATAATTATTTATGCTCGTAAAATGACATATTCCCTGAAGAAATCCCGTATTTGTGGATATATTTCATGTTTCCCCCCCCCTTAAAATATGGAAATTGCAATAAAAAGCGAGCTTGCGTCATAAAGGGCACAGTGTCATAAAGGGCACACCCACTGTAGAGGATAGTCTCCGCCGTGACATGACACAATACAGTAAGTATACTTTTAAAAACCTTGGCTCTTCCGACCACGTTACAGTGTCGTTCGTTTCGGTTGGTTCGTCTGTATCAGCGCGTATCTGCGCATCTGAATTTTGTACCGCAGCCGCCGTTAAGGTAATTTTATTTCCTACTCATGCCTTACATTGCCTTGCTTCGTGCGTGCGTACGTACCGTGCGGCGATAGTGCTAACCTACCGACCGGCATGGGGGGGAAGAAGGGAGATGCGGACATACGGTATGCCGAAGCTGTAGACTATTGCATTGCGCATGAGTGTCTAGGCTTCCAAGCGATCAACCTGCCAAAGTTCAAGGGTCTCGAGCCGCGTTTACTCAGTAGGAAGGTGCAAAAGAAATTGGCCGAACAAGGTGCATCCAACTTGGTGGCGTCTCGCGATGACATGAAAGTTTTGACGAAGGAAGAAGAGAATGCGATTGTTGAATGGCTCGTAGCGTGCAACAAGGTTGGGGAGGGGAAGAATCGCGACGAACTTGGCGAGAAAATCTGCGAGGTTCTCAAGTGTAGGAAGAAGGTGTATCAGGTGTCTCGAGGGAGGAAGGCGAAGCCTTTGTCAACAGCAGCACAGACTTGCATCAAGAATGGCAAGCCATCTCCAAAGTGGTTTCGGGGATTCTACAAACGTCATGCTTCCCGCATTGGCGAGAAGACCAAACACAAACAAGACAAGAAACGAGTACGAGCTGCGAAAGAGGAAGTGGTCGAAGACCATTTCTATGGAAGGTAAGTCCCTCATTGCCTCATATCACTCTCGGAGCTCGTTCTCCGTCGTGCCATCGATAGAGGAGTTCACGCACGGAACTCGGTTGCTTCGTGCTTGATCTATAGCTACCGCAATTAGTACTATAGATAATATAGGTATCTATACGTAATTTTTGACTTCGTCATACCACCCCTTCGTGAACCTTCGTCGCGTGCGTACAGGTATGGGTTGCGAGCTGAGCTCATTGCTGCACAAGCAGCAAACCCAGAAGCTCCACTTTTCGACGAGGCTTCGGACACCATCCTGGACCCACGCCGGATCTTGAACGAGGATGAGTTGCCTCAATTCATCGACTACGCCGACGCTAAAGGCAACAACAAGAAGAAAGTGGGTGCTGGCAAAGGTGATATAGCACAGGAGCCTGCTCACCCCAACCGCACTTGTGTCACTGTGCATATGATATGGTCCCTGGATGGCTTCAAGTGGGGTGAATTCGCTCAAGCGAGACTCTCCGATGATATGGCGATAGAGGAAGCACGAAGCACCTTCACAAATGAGATTCACGAGACACAACGTGTCTCCACGTTCTTGCTCATTTCCCCTGCTGAGAAAGGAGTACAGACTGGCAACACTTTTGGCTACTGCCCGACGCTCCAGTCCTACCACAAGGACCGAAGTAAAAGGGGGCTAGCCGCCACGATTTTTCGATGTAGTTGATGTTTGAGTGCTTAAAGATCATCCTTGGGTGCTCAAATATTTATTAAAAACATGTGCCGGGTGATATACTCGATATGGGTATGCACTTGTGAGGGCTGAAGAGGTGGGGGTAAAATTAATTCAAATTAAATAAAAAGGCCAGTCCTACCACAAGGACCGAAATGTTTCTCACGCTAGCTACCTCCACGAAGGTCCTGTGAAAATTCGGAGACCCATGTTGTCAAGTTCGCGAGCTGCTCTTTCTGCAGTGTCTTGTCAAAAAAATGATCGGAGGTCATCTTCGCCCTCAAAATATCGGTTGAAGTTGCCTGGGTATACAAAATCCGAAAATATCACTGTGGTGTGGTTGGAATTTAGTGATTTTTAACGCTACCCATGCTTAATGTTGATAACGTAGCATGAAATTGTGACATTGTTTAGGCAAGCGGGCAAAGGGGTACTCAGTTTAGGTCCAAATGAAACTACAATCCGGAGGATAGGCACTAGGAGCATCAAGAGGATGGTTAAAAAATTCCCGCGCGTCCGGTCCTTGTGATAGGACTGAACGAGATTCCAGTCCTTTCACAAGGACTGTCGGGCAGTAGCCACTTTGGCTGAACGCATGGACATGCTCGACAAGGAGGTGTCTGCACGTGGTTTGCCAAGGCCAATCTGCATTCTCACTGATGGCCATAAGAGCCGCTTTTCGAACGAGGTGTTGAGCAAGTGCAGGGAGTACCAGTTTAGGATGTACGTGGAGAGGAGCAACTCCTCTCAGTTTCTGCAGGCCCTGGACCAATTTAATAAGAAGTTTCATAATCAGTATAACAAGGCCAAGAAAAACTTCAATGGCTACTATCCCGAGATCCTTGTGGGAGGACCTAGAACGCTCTAGATCCTCCCACAAGGATCACTTTTTCAATAATTTATTTGGGCGCCCCACGAGTTTTCTACAAGTCAACACCAAGGAATACTTTCCACATGGGACCTATATTAAGTAGTGTGGTGCGTGGTTTGACGAGAATCCATCATATATACTCCTAGCTAATGCATGTATAGCATGCCCCAACCAAATTTTGAACGGCTACGCTTTTTAAAGCTTCAAAACCGGGGTGTCTCTTCCATATTTTTTGGTCAATCGTATGTCGATCCGTTTCCACCATAGACGTGATATATCTCAAGGTATGCATGTATATTAATCATATTCGGGTCGAAATACGACTTGGATAGTGTATATTGGACACATCACACGAACGCGATAACATGGGTGAGATATACACATTCCTTAAGTATGGGGATAATTTCGCATTTTGGGCGTAAGTCTTGGTCCATTTTAAGCTTTGAGGCTAGATCTTTGCTTTGGTGAGCACTTTAGTAATTTAATATGACTTCAAAGTCTCCCTGGGATTTTTGGGGGATTTTTTTGAACGGATTGAGCTGCCGCTAGAGGTTCTAGAATGCAATTTTCAGATCCTAATTATGATGGAAATATTGAATTTCGACGGTACTACACCATGCCATGCGCATATGCGGCGATTAATCCGGCTAGTATTATATTAAAGGGCTTACACAATTAGTTTTGGTCATACCCTCGAGGGTTAACAACATACGCACCAACCCGAGCTCGTGCAGCAAGGCCTAGAGTTGTCGGTACCCTAGATCCTTGTGGTAGGATCTAGCATTTTAACTAAAATTCTGTGAAAGCACCCACCCAAACCACTCTAAGATTAAAGGTTAAAGCATCGACATTTCAAGCAAAGAAATGTTATAGATAATTCAAAAGGGTCATAGATATTGCCCCAAAGCATATGCCGGGCCACTATATACGATATACAAGGTCGCCATGCCCATTTGCGCTAGATCCTTGTGGGAGGATCTGGATTAAGGATAGTAGCCATCAAGAAGGAGAAGGCAATCCAGCTCACACGAGAAACAGGAAAGCCCCACAACGCGGGAGACATCAAATTGTCGAAGATAGATTTCCTCCTCATCTTTTCTCGCATATCTCTTGACTGGAGCACTGCCGAAGATCGCCGCACAGCATTCCGAGTGGTTGGCCTCCTACAAAATGCATTGGCACCTTCCGAGATCGATAGGAAGGCATTCATCGTCCAGCCCAATTCACCCAAGGCTCAGAGCGAACTCGTTTTCGGACCTGTGGCATCACCTGAAAACGTGAGAAAGGACAGCGCACAGTATTGGAAAGCAAAATTCTATGCCTGTGATGAGCGACGCATCGCACTCGAGAACTTGCACGTCCAGCCAAAGCAACTCGGCTTGCTTGAAGTGCCCGTTTTCACACCCACTGGGAAAAAACGAAAGCGCAATTTCACGGACAAGCGTGGCTCCCTTGACTTGCAACAAATGTACGAGCTGAGACGACAGGCGGATGCCCAAGAGGCGGCCGCTGTGGCACAACGGGAGGAAAATGTGCGGTCGAGGCAGGCGCGAGTTGATGCGGCGTATGAAGAACATCAAGCCTTGATCGACGCGTTCTTCCTCTGTCACGCCAACAATAGGCGATCCTCAACTTCCAAGAGGCTGGGCGTCCGAAGTCGGGGCCGCTCTATGATGCCGTAAAATCTATCAATGGATGGACAAAGGAGTCCATCCCAGACGATGGACAAGGCGAAGAAGAAGAGAAGAAAGTCAAGGTGGAGGAGCCCCCTCCGCAAAAGCAAAAGGTGTGTACTGCCGCTGGAACCGTGGTTCCAAACAACTGGAACTGTGAGTCCACGGGTTTCTTTAAGTAACTTTATTTCACGCACGAGCACGGGCCTATTCCCAGCGTTTGGAACTATTTTGGAACCCCTTTGGAACTCCTTTGGAACCGTTTTTTAAATATCGTCCAAGCCTTTGGAACCACCGTTCCACCCGTGACTGACATATTGTTGTGTCTTTCGTTTCGAATATACAGGAACCGTTGACCGAGAGCGAAGAAGATGGTAAGCTCAACAGCGGTCGCTTCGTCGAAATATTCCACGGTGCCCAGAAGGGGCACAAGTCGCGGCCGCCAGCGGACACGGATTCCTTCACGAACATCTCAAAGTTTTGCATCGCGCGCGGTTTGTTAGACGTGGTGGGGGAGGGCCCAACGGGCGTGGCAAGTCTTAAGGGACTTGTCGTGCCCAAGGACTGCGTGGAGGTAACCCTCTACGCAATAAAGGACGAAGATAACAAAGACTACCTCTTCCGCATGCTCTCCCACCATGCGGAGGGCATCAAACTTTTAAAAAAGAAAATGGCCAAGGACACAAAGATCAAGGGCGAGGACCTCGTCCACGACGAGTCCTCTATTGTCCCCGCCGTAAAAAACAAGCCCACTGTCTGGTTAGTCCCTACCCATTGTTTTACTATTTTCTTTTGACTTACGCGTATGTGTTGTTTTACGCAAAACACACCGTCCCAGGTTTGGACGGGCCGTTCCAAGCCCTTGGACTGACCGTTCCCGCCGTCTGTACTCCGCAGGATCCCCACAAAATATGTAAGAAACAGCACGGTGCAAACCGATAAGAACGTCGACTTCGGCAAGAAAAGGAAAGCTGCTGCTCCTGAAGGAAGCAGCAAGCAGCAAAAGAAAGAGGAGGAAGAGAAAAAGGGTGAGGAGGTCGTCGTTGAAAAGGAGGGTGAAGATGATGGTAAAGATAATGACTCGGATGAGGATGATGAAAAAGGGGATGAGGATGAGGCTAGTGAGGGAGATGCGGCAGCATGACTGCTATTTTTGTCAGATTATAGAGCTTGTTAGAGACCAGACCAAGCAATAGAGAACCTTTACGATTCTTTGTGTAAATATTTCAAACAGCAATACATATCAATAGCACCTTTGTACTGCATATGCATAATAGCAAGCTTGTGGACCAATGGTTCCAAGCCCTTGATACCTGTTTGTATGTATATAGAACAAAACCAGATTGGAACCATAGTTCCAAGCGGATGGACATATACCGGTCCTTACGGTTGGAACCATAGTTCCGGGTGGCTGGAACATTTTTGTAAATAACCACTATAAAAGGTCCCATTGAGTTCCAAGCCGACGTCCAGACGGTTCCTAATGCAGTCCAAACGGTTGGAACCCGTTTGGAATGTCGTCATTATATGGTCCAAGCCGCGTCCAGGCCGCCGGAACCCCTTTGGAATCATCAATCATAACAGGTCCTACGGGGTTCCAAGCCGACGGTCCAGACGGGTCCTAATGCGTTCCAAGCTGTTGCCGAGCCGCTGGAACCCGTTTGGAATGTCGTTATTATTTGGTCCAAGCCGCGTCCAGGCCGCCGGAACCCCATTGGAATCATCAATCATAACAGGTCCTACGGGGTTCCAAGCCGACGGTCCAGACGGGTCCTAATGCGTTCCAAGCTGTTGCCGAGCCGCTGGAACCCGTTTGGAATGTCGTTATTTTTTGGTCCAAGCCGCGTCCAGGCCGCCGGAACCCCTTTGGAATCATCAATCATAACAGGTCCTACGGGGTTCCAAGCCGACGGTCCAGACGGGTCCTAATGCGTTCCAAGCTGTTGCCGAGCCGCTGGAACCCGTTTGGAATGTCGTTATTATTTGGTCCAAGCCGCGTCCAGGCCGCCGGAACCCCATTGGAATCATCAATCATAACAGGTCCTACGGGGTTCCAAGCCGACGGTCCAGACGGGTCCTACGGTATTCCAAACCGACGGTCCAACGGCTTGGAAACCGATTGGAATTTTATGTAAATTCCAAGGGGGTTCCAAGGGCTTGGATAGCAAATGTCCCGTTCCAAGCCCTTGGACCGCGGCTTGGACGGGGCTTGGACCGGGACATTTGCTGTCCAAGCCCTTGGAATTCCCAGTGTTAACGCCAACGCCTCTCAAACACATACCTGTCCTACCGGGTCCTATGGGGTTCCAAGCCGACGTTCCAAGCCCTTGGAATAATCCTTATTTTGTAGGGAATGTTTGGGAATGTGCGTGTGGAATCTCTCCTTGCCCCCAAAAGAATAAGAAATATTGTGCCTTCTGCCACAAAGTTAAAGCGCGTGTTTGCATGACGGCGGCTTGCAAAAGTGCCCGCCTAGCACAAGCTCAATCATCTGGTGTCGCGACATCCGGACCGGCTTCGGGATCTGCTTCTGGACCCTCTGGTGTAGGATCATCTGCTGCCGGTGCTGGAACTTCTGGTGCTGGAACATCTGGTGCTGGTCCCTCTGGTGCTGGAACATCTGGTGCTGGCACATCTGGTGCTGGAACATCTGGTGCTGGTGCTGGAACATCTGGTACTGGAACATCCTCTGAAGCTTCTGACGTTTCCTCGGATAGTGTCACAGTTACTGGCTCAGAAGCTTCCTCGGAAGATGATAGCTGACTTTTCTTTTGTGAGCCTTGCTGAAACAATATGCCTTTGCATATCTGCACATCTGCAAAATACTTATCCTCGTCGTGAACTTATGTATGAATAATTGCCTTATCTTTGTGTCCAGATAGCTGAAATTAGTGCAACACAGTAAATGCACACGTTGCACACAATAAATTGCAATACCTTTATCATCCCTCGGTGAAATGAATTCAATAGTTATTGCTTGCAAAATACTTATCCTCGTTGTGAACTTATGTATGAATAATTGCCTTATCTTTGTGTCCGGATAACCGAAATTAGTGCAACACCGTAAATGCACACGTTGTTAACAATAAATTGCAATACCTTTATCATTGCTCGGTGAAATGAATTCAATATTTATCACTTGCTTGCAATTTTATTGCTTGCAAAATACTTATCCTCGTTGTGAACTTATGTATGAATAATTGCCTTATCTTTGTGTCCGGATAACCGAAATTAGTGCAACACAGTAAATGCACACGTTGCAAACAATAAATTGCAATATATAATAGGGTTTCTTGTGTGCCAGGAGGCACGACGTACCTGCTGAGACACCCATAGTACTGTAGGGGGGTCTGATTTCGATGAGAATAAGAGTAGCGAACTATTAGGGAAATTAGTGAGTGGATGTGACATTGCCTGAGCGAACAGTTGGGGAAAATAATCTGTGAGCTCAGAGGAGAGAATAAAGAGAGGCAACAGAGTTGGTCTCTCGGACTTGGACAGCAAATGATATAACTCTTGCTGTCTGGGTTTATGTTAAATAGTATATCTGAATATATGATATGATTCCTCAAGATAATAGAGGATAATAGTTCACTCCTGGGAATTCCCCTAACGCGATAAATTTTGATGGTCCGCCCTGGCAGTGTGGCATGTCCCGATGTCACTTTTCCCCAGAAAACCTGTTTCGCTCCTATAAGGGAAACGAAATGAAAAACAGCTTTTTGGAAAAAAGCTGCGAAGCGTCGTTAATATAAACAAATCTTTTTGCGACACGACAAATTACAAGACCTTACGACAAATAAGAGAGGCTACCGGAAGGTTGCTTTCAATTCCTCGTGTCGTTGCTGGCTCACCAGATCTGGCGTTGCGGCTCGGAGTCCCAATAGACAGCTCCGCGTTGTTTGCTCCATGTCCAATACCTTGTTTCCCTTCCCCTTGCGCTTCCATTCCGGGTTGTCCATATAGCCCGGGGCGGAGTCGACGTCGGGGTAACTGGTACAACTAATCAGCCCAAGGTTCGGGTCCTCGTCCACGCCACTTGGTAGCCATTCCTTGAACCTGTCACCAAACTTGTACTTCGCTCGGACGTGCTCGTCCGGAGCGACGTACATGCACCAAGTATGCACCTTGCGGTCTCGTCCAGCGTGGCCACCAAACTCTTCGTTCAAGTGCGGGTCGATCCACGATTTGAAGTCCAAGTTGCAGCCGATGATGTAGGTGTACTTGTTGATGGTTGTTATCGTCCAGGCAAAGAGAAAGGCTATCCATTGTTGCAAAGATATAAACCAGTGGCCAAGTTTATCCGCGGCCTTACCCCACAACTGCATCTTCAGCAACCCGAAGAAGCCATCGACGTCGTTGTGGGAGTGGCCTACGGGCAGACGGTGTAGGTAGATCTCTTTGTACAGCCCGTGGTGAACCAGGATGCAGAAGAAGGCGAGAACATGCCGGTTCCAGTTTTCCGACCCTCCGTCCATTTGCACGTGGCATGTTGCCGAAAGTGCCGCTTCGTGTTCTCCACCACATACCGTAGCAGAATATTGAGCGTCGTGAGGCACATGTTCACGTCTTTGCCAGGAACCCATGGCATGAGTAAACACATGCACAACACGACGCCGTGCATCACGACTGCTTGCAGATGAAGGTGGAAGAAACTTCCAGCTTTGTCGCTCATCGCCTTGACCTTCACGGGGAAATGCGGACAAACGGTGTTGTTTTTTGCCGCCCCGTCGAAACAATACGAGTCACTGATGCCGAACGGGTTGGAACTATCAGCACGGGTGTTATTGTACTGAGCTCTCTCAATTCGATAATCACTCCGGTGCGCGTCGTTAAGCGTCTTCCAGTCCTCCAGGTCCTCCGTGTCCTTTACAGCACGGCGCTGCTTCGTCAAGATTTCGCATGTCGTGCACTTACCTGCACAATCCTTCCGCTTGCGCATGGTAATATGCTTCGCGCGGAGGTACTCGCGCAGATACTTGCGAAACTGCGTGACTTGAACCTGATAAACGCCGCGACGCATAAGCTTGTATGCGGCATAACAATCGGCTGGTCGGATCGGGCTCATTTGGAGTTTGTCGTTTTGAGGTTGTGGCTCCGCCAACGGCAAAATCTCGTGAGCAGCGTACTCCAAGAAATAAGTCCAGTTCAGGTTCGTCGGGTCGTTGTACAGCGTCGCATTCCTCCTGCTTGTGCTCTCCAGCATGCCGCCCCCACACACGTGCGCGTGCCACTTGAACCATGTGCTTTCGGGAATAAAGTGCAGTCGTCGAAACGCATCCTTGCAGACTTTCTTGCCCAGGAACGTCAGCGAGTCGAACATCTCTATTTCAAGCTTCTGCGATCCGGGCTTGAACCTACGCGCACGAGTAAGCTCCGCGATGATGTTCTCCTTGAACTGGCGACCGTTCAGCGTAGACTTCTCACGTAAGTACGCCTGCACGGGACGATACTCGAATTGGGGCAGACAGCGCCTCCCACACTTGCATTCGTTGGCGGGGTCCATCAGATCACCGATCTTTGTCAAGCTTTCCGCAGTATTGTTGGGCCCATATCCCGACGTTTTGGATTCTGCTTCCGGTTCGGAACTCTTCGCCTTTCTTGGGTTGATGGTTTTCGTCTTGCCTAGAAAGTCTTCCACCGTTTCATAGTAATAATCTTCTGAACCAGAAGAATTAACGCACGAAAAAGTGCGCTAGATGTCGGAAGATGTCGGTACTAAAAGATGTCGGGATGTCGGGGGTGACCGGTGCGAAGGCAAGGAGGTCGATGTCGGCAGTAAATTGTCGGAAGATGTCGGTACTAGAAAGATGTCGGTACTAAAAAATATGTCGGGTAGAATCGCCGGGCGCGAAGCGGACGGAGAATGAAAGAAACAACACCACTGAACGTAGGTGGGTCCTGACCTGATGTGAAAGCAGATATTATTGATATATATATGCTTGTCACTGAAAATGAAATGCAGCGCGGTAGGGTTTCGGTTCGGGTTCTCGGCTAAAGTCAGATATAACAATAAAGATAGTCGGACTTAAGCTGGCGGGACCGTGACACACTCGCGGAGCAAACAGGCAGGCACTGCAAGTGACATCCTATCAGGCGAGGGGTGACACAGGGGGCACCACTATTCCCCCCTTATGGGGGGAGAAAGTTGGCACTCCCATGACCTTCCAAGGTTTCACTCGTCTGCACGGTTAGAGGTATGTCCTGTCCAGCCGCTTCGCTTTTAAGTGGCGCGAGTGTGTAAACTCCGATAATTCCCTTCTGAGACTATCCTCGCCAAGCATGTCACATCTGTGGTAACTTACATGAGACACCCACGCATGTCATCCTCACAACGCATCCTTGCTTTTTGAGAATATCCTGTGTGCTCTTATTACTCATGGGTATCCCGTTGCGAGTTCGGTCCGTGGACAAAAGGAATCGGCCGCCGGCCTCCGAACTCAAAAACTTCGACGTGGCAGTAGCATATTGCCTTGACAATGACTGCCTCGGTTTCGCCGCAGTCAAGCAAACGCGTTTCAAGGGTATCGACCCTGTCAAATTAACTCGCGCTGTGAATGCCCGATTCGCTAGGGGGTCATGAAAATGACCCTCAGGAGCCACGACGCGTCCACGCGGACGTAAATCCAGATCCACGAGGCAAACGAGAGTGCAAGGTCTTCGAAAGGTAGCACTTCAAATTTGTCGCACCGGGTATTTTATTTGTCGTGTCGCAAGACAGATTGGAATTATACCGTGCGACAGAAATGAGCTGGGGGCTCATGTCTGTCGCAGGTGCGACAATCATGAGGACCACGCTCATTTCTGTCGTGAAAATTCACAGAAAATTTCCGAAAATGAAATTAAGCTAGGGGGAACACAAACGAATAGTACCGCGATTATGACTTGAAAAACAAAATTACTGAACGAGTAGTACCGCGAATATTACATAAAACACAGGTGTATTACACGATCACTTGGGGACATTCATATAGCACGAGGCATACATGAGTAGCAAGCAAGCAAGCATTTCAGATGGATAAAGATACTAAGAGAAAAACCGATTACTCTCTTAAAAAATATTAGCATAAATACTTATTACTACTAGGCTGCTAGTTTCTAATACAAGGATTCAACTACCCGAGGGCGATATGAAAATCTAAACTAGGAAACTAGAGCACAGCGCACGTTCCAAAATCTTCAGAACCAAAACGTTTCCTGCAGCACACGAACAGCGAATCAGTCAGGACGTTGGGGATCGAACCCAATACCGACAGCCAACTGCTGTCCGCATTTCACCCTCGGGTGGGCGTCTACGTACAAAATAGACGTTTTGAAAACAGCAGCGGAACAGTGGGTGGAACATCTAAAATTCTGAACATCAATAATCGGCGAAACCTAAACAGAGCTGGAAGTCACAGGATGCCGCGAGCACTCTGCTGGCGGCATAAAAGGATGCTCGGCGTAAAAAACAAAACCTGCAAAAAACGAAACGCTGGTTAGTAAAGACGTTGGGAATCGAACCCAACCCGTCGGAGAATCCCGCCGGTCTCCAAGCACCCCTTCAGCTTAGTAGGGCCAGAGGGAAAGATGCCGCCAGGAACGTTGCTGGCGGCTTCAGAAAAGGCACAGCATGAATTATACACTATGGCCGTTGCTGGCGCCTTCAGAAAAGGCACAGCATAAACCTGCAAAAAAACAGAGCGCTGCTCAGGAAGGAAGAATTCCTGTTGAAAATTGAACCCAAACCGTCAGGCGGGATGCAAAGACGCCCGACGGCCTCCAATCATCCATGTATCGCAGGATGGGCTGCTGGTGGGATGCGGCTCATGGAAGAACATCGCAGGAACGCCCCCCCGCCGGGTTCCACGCATGCACACGAAAACATGCTCGATATGAAATATCGCTAAAGAAAAGTAGCGCGCAAAAATCATTAATCAAACAAAAACACAAGCCGCGCGCTGAGACAGCGAGCAGGTAGGCGCAAGATAAGAGCTTGGAGAAAAATGAAAACGTTGCCGACCAGGATCATACCATATCCACTTTTGTCCGGGCCGCGCCGCCGATAGGAGTGGTGAGATGATCTTGAATGACGAGATGCGTAAATAATTGTAAATTCCGCATATCTTCGGGGTAAAATATGGAATTGTTACCCGTGTCTCTCGTTGTCGGTTACTAGCGATCGGCCGAAACAATCCGGGGTAGGACTGCTGATGATGATGTTGAGATCGGTAAACCTGTTAGAGCAGTTTTGCGACAAATTCATAATTGTAAATTCCACATATCTTCGGGGTAAAATATGGAATTGTTACCCGTGTCTCTCGTTGTCGGTTACGAACGATCGGTCGAAAGAATCCGGGGTAGGACTGCTGAGATGCTATCGTATCATGATTGGCCGGTAAAGCGCGAGCGCTCGACACAATCCGGGGTAGGACTGCTGACATGGATGAAAAACAGCATATATATCTTCGTGGTATAATTTTGAATTGTTAAACGTTTCTCTCGTTGTCGGTCGAAAGAATCCGGGGTAGGACTGCTGATATGCTATCGTATCATGATTGGCCGGTAAAGCGCGAGCGCTCGACACAATCCGGGGTAGGACTGCTGACATGGGCAGAAAATTTTCGAAAAATTTCCAACGGCATAATTTTTGAGGGACAGCTCCTGCGGTGTGGCCTGTTGATGTCACTTTTTTCCAGGAAACCTGTTTCGCTCCTTTAAGGGAAACGAAATGAAAAACAGCATATTTCTGAAAAAGCTGCGAAGCGTCGTTAATATAAACGAATCTTTTGCGACACGACAAATAAAATACCCCGTGCGACACAAATGAGGGGCTACCTCTTCGAAAACCCATCCCCAAGGATGCCTATCGTTGCGGCTTGGTTAAGTTTGTCCATTTATATATCCATACAAGCTAGATAAAAAAGTGTAAATAGGTGTCCGGTGCATTTTAAGCATGCTACAGTAGTATTGACCGTATTATTCCAACACCTGTATCGCTATATTCGTGGCAACCGACCATATTCCGGGACTTTTTACATCATTTGGGTCCTACGATTTGACTCCCTGTCCCCCGCCCACGCACCCTGGCCACCTTTCTCAACGTCTCCAAAAACCCCCTGAATTCTTCGACTTCCCTCCCCACCACCCAGATTCAGCCACCCCTCCACTTACCCGGCCATGGTCGCTTCTCCATCTCTAGGTTGGCGTAAACGCCTACCCCCCCCACGACTAAACGTGCGTTTAAACGTATTTGGGGGGGGGTCACGACTAAACGTTGACGTTTATTAGATCGATTTGAGATTTTTGAGTATGTAGGATAAATGGATAATCACTAATTCACTATACTGTAATTCGCGAATAACATTAACATTTCCGGTCGGGATGCTCACTTTCGCTCTCGCCTTCACGCCGGCCACCCGCACCGGCACAGATATCTACTCCTATCCCGCGTTTTTGGCCGATGTGAGCAAGAATGCGGCGTTGGGTCTGGGCAGCTAGCACTTTGGAGCAACACAGACAATTGCACCTATCTTTCGGGGAACCTTTGTATCCTGGCGGGTGAAGTTCCCCTGTGATGGGGTTCTTGACCACGCGTACCAACCACCATACGAACGCCGTGTTCTCGCATGACTACTTGTTGTTTCCAGACATTACACTAATTACTACTGTAGATATTAGGCGGGCAAGTCACTGTTGTGCGCTTGTGCCGTGCTGCCCGACTGCTCAGCCGCTCTAGTGTCGTCTAATGTCTACAATAACTCTTGGGTTTGGAAGACTTTGTGACAGTCGAATTTTCAATTTTCGATTGTCACGTGTCACCTCTCAGGGCTCTCACTCGCTTAAGTATGTAACGTGGGCTTAACCCCTTAGTTGCGGTTGGAATTTTTTGCAAAAATATGTGGTTTGGGGACAATTCAAAGTATTGCGTGATCATGGCCGCATGCACGCATACGACATCATGTATGTTATAGGAGACCATCAAATAAGCCACAACGAATCATGGTATAGCTATATCTATCGTATATCTCGAGATATATGGATTATCCAACCAAAATTTTGAGTATTTTGAGCATAGAAATTACGCATACGTCTTGTGTACGATGCGTGATTGCAATCTTATTGACCTGTGCCATGGTAAAATATCGCGGAAATTAACATGTTAGACTATCCCTAATCCATAGTACGCATTAATACCGCCCAATGTGCCAAAAAATACCGGTGTTTTCCTCACTTAAGAAATGTTTTCCATACTTAAGCTAAAACTCAGGTGATTTTGCTCATAAAATGAGACTATGTGGTGATATAATACCCCATGTTGCATGCGAGACTGGCGTTGGGATCCATTTCTATCGTATATTTCCACATGGCCACGTATAATATGCTTACCAATACGGGATGTTTATGGCTTGGTTAGCTACTTTTCAAAGCCAAATTTAAGCGCAAAATGACACAAATAGACAAATTTGGGTTTGGAAATATCATGAAGGATACAATCGTGCCGCACAAGCCGCGCGCCCCCAACAGTCGCGCCGCCCATAGCCGCGCGATGCCCCAACAGAGAGCGCACTGCAACGGCAGGTTGGGGGAAAAGTTGTATCCTTCGTGTTTCACTCTTCGCCGCCTACGTGGCACCGTGGGGAGTCAGTACTCTGTACCGCACCAGAATTGCCATCAATAGCCAGAGTAGCTCAACGGCAGAGCGCTCGTCCGGTATGCGAGAGGTCATGGGCTCGATCCCGGCCTGGCTCACCTTTTTCGGGCTTCTGGTCTAGCGGTACAGTTTCTGTTTCTCCATGAGGTTATGGGCTCTTACCACGCTTCCACTGCGCAGGTGTGACGCCGGCAGCTGGTTGTGGTTGTGCCACGTAGACACTTCAGAGTGAGGTTGTGTCATGAAGGATACAATCGTGCCGCACAGGCCGCGCACCCCCAACAGTCGCGCCGCCCATAGCCGCGCGATGCCCCAACAGAGAGCGCACCGCAACGGCAGATTGGGGGAAAAGTTGTATCCTTCGTGTTTCACTCTTCGCCGCCTACGTGGCACCGTGGGGAGTCAGTACTCTGTACCGCACCAGAATCGCCATCAATAGCCAGAGTAGCTCAACGGCAGAGCGCTCGTCCGGTATGCGAGAGGTCACGGGCTCGATCCCGGCCTGGCTCACCTTTTTCGGGCTTCTGGTCTAGCGGTACAGTTTCTGTTTCTCCATGAAAATACTAACACGTGAGAGATATATCCCACTAGTATATGTGCTATACTATTGGTTAACCTGTAGCCATATATCATGAGTGCACCCACAAACCTTACAATATTCGATGAGCCAACCGCGCATATGCAGTTTCATGGTAAGCCACGCTCTCATTTTCGAGGCCTTGTTGAGAATTCTCAACGTGTCGCAGCTAAGGGGTTAAGTATGTAACGTGCACCCCCCCACGACTAAACGTACGTTGGGGGGGGTCACGACTAAACTCGCCCGCGTTTACGCCAGCCTAGCTCCATCTTCTAGAGTTTTTTTTGCCTAGCACTTAGCTTTTTCTCTAGATGTCACCCCGCTGACAGGCGGGCTGAGCCCCTTTTTGTGGGCGCGCTGTAGCAGAGGGAGTAGCCCTTGGTGTTTTCACTAGTCTGCTTTGCAGGGATACTGCACTCTCAGGACTTTGTCCCCTTTCTAGCGTAAATGTTTTATTATTATTATTATTATTATTACGATTTGACCCCTCACCACCCTAGATCGAAATTGAGCTCTAGAGACTGGAAACAAAAAACAGGTGTAAATAAGTGTCCGCCCACATAGTCCCGTTAGTGAGTAAGTTTTATTCAATTCGACGCTCGGCTCAATTTGTGGGTGCTTGCTTGGATGGCGGACACTTTTCAATGCCGACCGTATAGATATTATCCTCGCTTACAGACATGCCCACTTGAGAGATGAGAATACCCCGTTATTTCATTACTTAACCTAGGGATAGTAATGGTTACTACGGTAGCTTGAACCAGATACCTAAAGTATTTTTCGGTTTGTCCGCGAGTGTATCAGCACGTAAACTGTCCGACGATGGATGAACCTGTACTCAACCCAAAGAAGGAGGGTCCTAGCCTGAGCTGGGGGCGTGCGGTATTTACAACAATAAAGTGTAACTGGGGCGTCGGAATGATGGCGATGCCTTACTTCCTGGATCAATCAGGATTGTGGGCGGGTTCGGCCTTATTCGTCTTGGCGATGTTTCTGGCATATGCCAGCATTATACGTTTATCGGACTGTCGAAGAATCATCCAAGCTCGTCTACAGTGTGCAGAAGAACCTCTTCTCAGTGCTCGAGAAACACCAGAGATAGTTAACTACTCGGACATCATATCTCATGGTCTGGGCGTATGGGGTGGTCGCGTGAGCGTGATATCCATACTGATCGCCATGTACGGTAGCAACATCGCGTACCTGGTTTTCATCAAAGAGAATCTGGCCACCTTTGTGTCCGACTTTGACACAGCAGGAGACACTGAAGGCTGGCAGTGGGTGCTCATGGCATTGGTGCCTTTGCTCATCCTAGTGACAGTGTCCGACTTGCGTTTTCTTGGGGATCTAAGCGCCTGTGGTCTGGTGTTCGCCGTTAGCTTTGAGGGCCTTTTGCTATATAAGGCAACGCAGCAGTTGCACCTGTCGCGCTTTCGCGAGATTATGCGTGCTGCTCCAGCAGTTCGAGTAGAAACCTTACCAATCGGTATAGGCATCGCTTCGTTCTGCAACGAGGTGAGCTCAAAAATAACTTTCAATCCTTATGGCGCTTTTCGTAGCCTGGCAATCCAGATGACGGCAAGACGCGGCATGTTGATGGAAAATGGTTCACACATTTGGGAGGCATCGAAGCAAACCTGCGGGAACCCATATCGAGCGTTTCTTTTAAAATAATAATAATGGTTTTTCAGTAGCCGAACTACATCTTACCGTTGTTGGCCGAGTTGCTGATGGTTTTGGGAGCTATCTTGCTTAATGCGCAGGGTTTGGTTGTGATGAGCCCGACGATTGAACAGCAAATGTCAGACTCTCTAAGTTATCGAAGCTCAGTACGCTGTTCCACGTTGGTCCTGACAGCGGCTTACCTTATCTTCGCGCTCGTAGGTTTCGCTATGTACTATGGGGATATCGAGTCTTCGCTTTCACTCAACTTAGGTAGAAGCGAAAGCGTCGATGTTGTGGCCGTCATACTGTATGCGTTACAGCTTATCCCAACGTATGCCGTCGTTTTCTTTGTGTGCTACAATGAGGTGGAATCCATATGGTACGCTCACAGGCAGATACTCGCTAACTCTCCAGAGCACAAGGCCTACCACCTGAAATTTTTATGCCTTCGGATGGTTTTTGTACTTGTGTCAGGACTAATAGCCATCGCAATTCCAAAGTTTGGGAGCTTTTTGTCTCTATTGGGATCACTTGGAAATTCGCTATCTATCTACATACTACCCCACTTATGCTTTATGAAACTGTTTGGTGATCCAAAATTGCCTTTTTGGCGACAACTTTTGGGACAAAAGGCCCCTTTGGGACAACGCATCTTTTCTGCATGCAATGTCATTGGAGGTCTCTTCGCTGCAGTCGTCGGTGTGTATTGTTCAGTCAAAGATTTGACGGCTTGAGCGAACTAGCTGAACAATCATAATTGTGCTGATATCTCGCGTGAAAAATATACCAGTTTCGGAGCATAGGGGTTTCAAATATCTATATATCGGATGTAACCATAGTTTCCCTCAAGAATTGCACACATTTGTAAGAAATACATCACAAATTTTGCAGCTACTCATCATCGTTTGACAATGAATTTAAAAAGACACATATTTCATCGCATTTCTCATATTTTGATGTAGTGTGCAGTCTATTTCGAGCCCTTCACCCTGAGGCAGAAGCGGTGGAGCTCCCGCGATATCTAAGAGCCTGAATCGACATTACCTATTTGGCAACAGCTGCCGGCAGCTCGGCCAACAACCTTTACTCGATGTCTGACTCGAGAAGGAGTGGCCGGCTAGCATAAATCCCTTATTTCAGCCTGTTCGAAGTCTTGGAGACTGCAATGCAGACTTGCAGAGTACGCATGTAAGCTTATACGGCAATGCACAACAAGGAATGTAGCAATCCTACAATAAGGTAAACGAATTATGCACGGCTGCTACCAAAATGCTAGACAACGAGAAGGCAGGGCGAACAACACATGTCGATATTGAGCGATACCTTCTACCTAAATGAGATGATGTATCATCCAACCAAACGAAAACTACGCCACTCGTCATACCGACGAAATGGTGCGGAAAGGCAACGGCCAGCGAAAATTATCCGCACACAGACGCTGCGCTACTCAGACTGATTCAAGTCATGCATCAAAGTAAATATGTGCGATGATGCCAATTGAGATGGGCTGGAACGACTTGTGACAGGGAACCAGGACCTCCCAATGTAAAATCCAATCCGATTTGTTAGACCACTTCTCAGAACTCGAAGAATGACCACAATTTCAAAACGATTTCGAACGAACCTCGATTTCAGAACGCGTGCTTCCCGGTAATTTGCTGAAGAGGTGAATTATACTTATCGGTGACTTCGTTATCGAGGCTGGGACCAGGCTGGATTGAATAACGTGTCGTTGGGACGAGATTGAGACGTTGGAACGATCAGACGAGTCGATGTTACTGAGATTCAGCCGATCATCATGTATTCATCGTCTATGTATTAGATTTGACTTCCCTGATTACCATAGTCAGATCAGACCTTCTTTGCATTAGATTATCACTGCTCTTTGATTGATCGACTTCGGTTGCCGGACTGTGACGCATTAGTGATTGCCTAGAGACGTGATCCTCTGGCAAGCGACAGTGGACATTATAGTGATCAAATATCGAATAATTATCTTTCACTGTATATTGTGGAACCGTCCCCAACCCGTTTAAAGATGCACTGTACCAGAACACAGTATGCTTTTCAAATTAAACATGATTCTAAGATTGTGAAATTGTGGCAGACCGCATTAATATCTTCTCGGGCTAAGCCAAATTTGCGACTGCATGACCCAATATACCCATAATACCAGTAGAGAGGCCCGTGCAATGGATAGTAGACGGTGGGCGGTCGTCTCGGTGCAACGACGCTAGTACGACGAGCGCTTGGCTGGAGCAAAGCGCCATGAATTCTTGCAGGGCAGATCTGCATGCTCCAAATTCTAGGGGGGTTCTGACTCCCTCCAGCTGCATGCTCCAACTTCCAGGGGGATCGAATACCCCACCCCCCTAGCAACTTGCATGTCGTGCTTTGCGTGTCCCTACAGAACAATGTTCGTCCACCCTAGTGAAGTGTTACGGAAAACAATATATGTGCTGTCGTAGCGAAAAAATTTGTATGAAATCAAAAGTTTGAGACTTCGATGTTTGTTTATGTGTATACATTTGCAAAATCACACCATGCACAAAACGTCTAAAGTGTTTCGCTTTATCGTACTCATCAACCCATGATATCAACGATTACAAAGAATACTGCTGAATACCTTGATAACTATTGCCCACACGCCGCGACAACCCCCAAACTTTGAAGCTGCAAAATTGTCCGATATTGTACGATCTCAGCAATACTATCACTTTTCGATATAATGTATGGTCGCAAACCTATAACATCTATATCCCTATGTTCAGTCTTGGCATACAGCCTAACACTAACATGTAAAACTTAGCGAACATTGCTCGGGCAAGATGGGACATGGATACCCCTGGCGGCATGCCAGCACGGCTGCCCCCCGCCCGCGTGGCCAGATAGCTGCGCCCCAGCGGCATGCGCCAACGCCCGGGGGGCGCCCCCCCTAGGCACATTTTTCGTGCAGGGGCACCCCCTAGCAGCTTGCACGAACGTCTAGGGGGTTTTGTGTACCCCCTAAGAAATGCAAATTTTGTAGAGCGCCCTGCGCCAGAGCGCGCCGCGCCAGAGCGCAAGAGCGCCAGAGCGCCGAAGCAATGTACTGTACCCCCTAAGAAATGCACATTTTGTTCGCCAAGCCATCACCATTCGCCTCGACATCAACGTCAACATCAACACAAGTCGAAATGTGCTTGAAATGCGACATAATGCGACCGAATTAATGCTGACCCTAAAATTTAAACTTGTCATATTATGGTGCTCAATGAATACGCGGAACATTAGTATCCGTCTCACTCTCAATTCTACTTATGGCATTACCGCATACGACTCATCCTCGCTAGCGCTATCATGCCCCGTGGGTTTTGAATTAATTTAAGGTTCATCCACATTTATGCACACTCACACACACACACGGCACATACACACACATATATATTAATGTATACAAATCACCATTCCATATATTTGTGACCTACTTGACTTGTAAGCACAGATTATAGTGATATATATATATAATGTATTATCCACAGGATTCTTAATTTCATGTCGCAAATATAACATACATGATGCACAAAAGGAGAGGAATTAATGCATTAGTGTAAGTATATGTCTTCCATATGCACCAATTCACTCACAAACATTTTCCATTCATCAAAATATCCACTATATAATTCCATATTACATATTCATCAATATTGTTACTATCTTACTTCCAAGGATGTAAGGTTACTAATTCTACTATCATACTATTTTTGTGCACCTCGACTCCGCTTGTTGAATTTTGTGACTAGGTGCCTCGCTCCTTTCGGGATGTCAGCTGCCTTCTGCCAAGAGTTGTATGAAGGGTCATCATATCCCTTCCACTTCACCATGTAGTTCACAACACCTCCAATAGTCTTCTTATCTAGTACCTCTTCAATGATGAACAAATTGGCAGCTTTACAAACGGGGCATAACCAAGTACCAGAGGGAACATAATACAGAGCGGGTGACAGGCAATGAATGTGATATCCTACGTGATATCCCTCGCAGGTGTGTGATGGCTGCCCTCTGAGTCTCTGGACCCGAAGCACGGCGACGATGATGCGGCTGGTGGTTTACCACACCCTCGTCAGGAGAAGTATCGATGTGGGGAGTCGGTTCCATCGGCGGTGTCGAATACAGTCGTTGGGGGACCACTCTCATATCAGTCGCCACCGCCCGCTCTGCAGCCGCCATGCGCTCTCGCGCTGCCCACCATTCTCTAGCACGTGCCTCCGACGCAGGGTCAGCTCCATATACTGGAGGTGGAGGCGGTGGAAAATAAGCGGGTAGTGTCCATGGATCCCCGTAGGTGGTCGACATCGGCGCGGGAGTGTACGGGGCGTGTGTCAACACGCCTGGGGCACGGGGTAGCGGCGAGCCTGTGGCATAGTGGTGTGGCATGCCAAAGGGTTGTGGCGGCATACTGGAGGCATAGGGAAAAACCGGAGTATATTGGAGTTGCGGTTGCATGCTCGTTGCGTGCTGGGGCTGGCGGGTTGCATGCTCGGCCTGCCAGGTTGCATGCTGGGGCTGGCGGGTTGCATGCTCAGCCTGCCATGTTGCATGCTGCTGCACGCTGCCCCAACCACCCTCTTGTTGTTGAAACACAAAAGGAAGGGCTGGGGAAGGGCCGTGCAAAGACTGGCTCTGAAGCATGCTGGGTTGCATGCCACCTGGCATATGTTGCATGCCAGGTTGCATGCTGAGGGGCTGTAGGCGGCTTGCGCGACGCGATGAAGGCGGAGATTGCGTCGTAGTTGCGCCCAGCGCGCCGCGAAGCGAGGCTTTTCCAACCTGGCGGGCAAAGCGGGCAAGTGCACGCGGCCCAACAAGAAGACTTGGGACCAGCGCAGGGTCGGAACGGTCCATCCACGGCCATGTTGAATGCGACCGGCGTCAAGCGGGCAATGCAAGGGACAGGAGCCGTGGCATGCCACGTCTCCAGCGTAGATGTCGGCACAAACCCAAAGCCAGGCGAGGACCATGAAGAGGAGGACGATCACACACTGTGACCAGCACGCCAAGGAAACGACCACCATCCGAAGGGGCATCACCACCCAATCCATTGCACGCACGCGGTGCATGCCAGCATAGACGCCTGTGGCGCGCAAGATAAGGAGCCCAACGTACCAAACGCAGGCTAGAGCCCATAAGACCCAGATGTCATAAGATGCACGAAGGGGGTAACGTCGAGCAGTCGACCACCATACGGGCAGCTGGTGCAAAAGCGAGGCCACGAAACGCCTCCACCAAACTTGAAAGGGGCACCATGACAGGTGCCCGGCTACGGCCTCCCACATCGCCCATATGGCGACCACGGGAACGGGACCGCGTCCCAACCACCACCAAACCACTGCACTGCCTGCAAACGTGATACACGCTCGCAGGACACCTGGCCGCAAGTGGACCGCCCGTGCAGGCGGCCCACGGCCACAGCGTTGGTCGTTCACCAGGGCCACCCGCCCGCTGCGCCCGGGGAGCCCTGCTGAAAATGCGCCTGCCTCTGCGCCTCACGCTGTTCGTCCGTGTGGCGTTGAAACGCCTGCGTCTCTGCGCTGCATATCGAAGCTGGAGAAGGAGGACACCGCGACGTGAGACCGGCTGGTATCCTGGAATCCCTTGGTGCATGAACGACATGGGTAGCGGCCCCATGGCGATCTACAGAAGGGGCAGATGCGCGTGCAGCGCCGCCTGCGCCTGGCTGTCTACGAGCAGGGGGGTCTCGAACCTCGTGCACATTCCTCCGTGAAGCCGTATCCATGTGCTCGGGTCGCTCGGCCACGTGAGCCTGACGGGCGGGCGGTGGCGGCGGCGGCGGCGGAAGACGCAGCGCCTCCAAGGCCCCCAGGGCTGGCATCAACCATGGCGCGGCCGAATGCCTGGTCCCCCATTGCAAGGAAGTGAACTTCCGGTCGTCTCGCTCGAAGTACTCATTCGTGAACTCAGCTTGCCAAGAAAGACACCGCTCGTCCTCCAAGAAGATGTAGTACACGGGCGTGGCACCCGGGTGCGCCATGCAGCGCAGCACGTGCGCTGCTTCAAACTCCACGTACTTGCACAGCGCGAACGCGACGTTCCGCGCATGACCCCCCGGCAACCTGTGCCCTGAGTCACGGTGCGACAAATCAGCCCAGGCTGAAGTCATGGCCTCCAGGAGGCCGGAAGACGTAGTCTGTCCCCCAAGAGGGAGACGCCAGCCCTTATCCCCGCACGCGATGGTCTTGTTGTGCTTCCTCTCGACTTGGCTGGTGATGCCTGGACGCCTCCGCATCCTGAGACCCCGCTCCTGGTTGCACACGCCAAGCTGGTACATGATGCGCCGGCGCCTGCACTGATCATAGTCCGTTACGCGAAACCGTATCATAAAGACAGTGAGGTTGCGGCGATCCTTCAAGGCTTCCACCTCCTCCACGGACAGGAATTGGCACAACGAGCGATCAGATGCTGTGGCCATTCGTGTAGCGTCGTAATCTGACTCTGTTGGGGATGGAGGCACCCACCCAGGAGCCCGAGGCAGAGAACCCGCCCGCGGCGGACTCGGAGGCGTAGGAGGTGGGCCTCCCGAAGAAATTGACGGGGAGCCACGCGGAACACGGACAGAGTTCGCCCACGAGCCAACGTTGGTCATGGCAGGCGATGCAGAGGGCGACCTCCTACGAGGAGGGCTGCTGTCAGGATCTGACGACACCAAATCCTCGGTCTCATGGCCGCTGGATGGAGGCGACGGAGTGCGAGCGTACGCCATGCGCGCGAAGCGAGATGGCGAATGGCCACTGGGCCTGCCCTACAAATTATTGGCCTTTTCGCACGCGTGGAAAACCGTCCGTCCGACGCGTGGACAGCGTACGGACACCCTATGGACGCTTTTTTTGCTAAATCCACACGTGTGAAA
The DNA here is from genome assembly GCA_001247695.2 of Cymbomonas tetramitiformis. Taxonomy (NCBI): domain Eukaryota; kingdom Viridiplantae; phylum Chlorophyta; class Pyramimonadophyceae; order Pyramimonadales; family Pyramimonadaceae; genus Cymbomonas; species Cymbomonas tetramitiformis. The sequence goes on along the minus strand of LGRX02025540.1, from coordinate 6,482 downwards.
TTGTCTAATTTGTAAAAGTGATGTTCATACGGTGTCCATACGATAAATCCACACGTCGTCCATACGTGCGCCTCCGTGTGGACGACGTATGCTAGTTTACCTGATTTTATTACGCGTGTGGACGCTCCGTACACTGCCCGACCGTATGGACAGGTGCCGTCCATACGCATGAACCACTGGAAATTGTTGTCCACACGTGCGGACTGCGAGAAATGCCGCTTCTACCCCTCCTCAGCCATATGGACAGCGTGGGGACGTGTCCCTGGACCGTACCGACGCGTACGGACGACGTGTGGACGGGCGTATGGACAGTGTGAGGCCCGTGCCGTGCCACTCTTTTGCGCTTGTCCGCACGTGTGGACACCCATTGCACCCGGGCCTGGGTGTACCCGAGCACTGCTTGCCCCCTCCTCAGCCATGTGGACACCATGTGGACGTGTCCCTGGACGTACCGATGCGTACGGACGACGTGTGGACGGGCGTATGGACAGTGTGAGGCCCGCGCCGTGCCACTCTTTTGTGCTTGTCCGCACGTGTGGACAGCCATTGCACCCGGGCCTGGGTGTACCCGAGCATTTCCTGCCCCTTCATCAGCCACATGGACACCATGGGGGCGTGTCCCTGGACGTACCGACGCGTACGGACGACGTGTGGACGGGCGTATGGACAGTGTGAGGCCCGTGCCGTGCCACTCGTTTGCGCTTGTCCGCACGTGTGGACAGCCATTGCACCCGGGCCTGGGTGTACCCGAGCATTTCCTGCCCCTTCATCAGCCACATGGACACCATGGGGGCGTGTCCCTGGGTCGTACCGACGCGTACGGACGACGTGTGGACGGGCGTATGGACAGTGCGAGGCCCGTGCCGTGCCACTCGTTTGCGCTTGTCCGCACGTGTGGACAGCCATTGCACCCGGGCCTGGGTGTACCCGAGTATTTCCTGCCCCTTCATCAGCCACATGGACACCATGGGGGCGTGTCCCTGGGTCGTACCGACGCGTACACGGACGACGTGTGGACGGGCGTATGGACAGTGTGAGGCCCGTGCTGCGCCACTCGTTTGCGCTTGTCCGCACGTGTGTACAGCCATTGCACCCGGGCCTGGGTGTGCCCGAGCGTTACTTGCCCCTTCATCAGCCATATATGGGCACCATACGTAGGGGCGTGTCGCCGAACGAACCCATGCGTACGGACGACGTGTGGACAGACGTATGGGAGATCGGAATTCGCCAATCCTTACGTATGGACGTCGAAATTGGAGCGAGTTCGTTGAAACACGCGTGTGGACACATGCATTCGCACGTGTGAATGAGGGTTTGCCGCATGAATGAGCGGAATCAGGCGTGTGAATACAGGTGTCCGTACACACGCTTTATTTACATATATAATACATCGTGTATCATCCGCAATCATCTGAATCAGAACTACTACGGTCATCCTCGCTACGACTGTTACCATCGAGTTCACGGAAAAATCCGCCTTGCGATCCGACTACACAACTTGCAAGCAATAAGTTCGTCGTCGAATGGCCAAAGGGGCAGCATTTTCTTTGTACCGGGCAAGCCAAGCCGGCATGAAAGGAACATCCTGAATTACCTTCCGCACCTTGTTCGAGTTCTTGTACTTTTGCTACAGAAGTTTCTTCGCTAGCGGTCCCATATTAGTCGCGAGCGCTTCAGACCCCGTACCCACTTGATTGCACCGGTCTTTGCGTTGAGTGGCAGTCTTCATGGTGATGGTTTGTCTGCAAAGAATTCCCATTGTAAGGCATACACTGGATGGATGGTCCATAATAGGCCGTCCATTCGGTGTCCGTGCGCCGTCCGTCTGGACGGAACAAGGTGTTCACCCGTATGGAACAACAGAAACTCGCAAACGACCTACAATCTTACCCGCGAGACGCATCGCAGCAGATCTTCGATCGTTTGCATTTCTGGCTGGGGGTGCGATAACCCACGATCGATGGACCTTCATCTTTCGCGCATAGTAGTTGCGTGTGGTCGGTCCCCAACCATCACCAAAAATCACGCAGTGGACCCCGTGAATCAGGTTGTACAAGATATGCATGGGTTGACAGATTTTTAAGGTCCTAATTTGCACTACAGTAATGATTCGCACTTAAGAATATCATGCTATAAGAATATCGCTAGCGAATTCGTGCAAAAATCGCTAAGAATATCAGCACCGCGCAAAAGAAATGGGGATATTCTTAACCCGCCAGGAGCTAAGAATATTGGGACCGGATATGATGAGAAATCCGAGGGCGAGGGCTTATATACGATTAATGATCTGAAGGGCACCGAGCTTGCCAAGGCGCGTTGGTCGGACCAGGCCCCAACGAGGCGACATGCAAACCATTTTCAACCGTGTCAACTCCGATGGTGATGTCCGCTTTCACCAGTTAGACGCCGATAGGGTGCTAGGTCATGCTCAAGCTGGAAATTTGCTTTAAGTATAAGCTGAAAATCTGCTTATGCATAAGCCGCAATTTTGCTTTCGGACACGCTGAAAATCTACTTACGCGATAAGCTGAAAATCAGCTCATGCACAACGAAGCTCAAGCTTGTCAATCACACGTGATCAGAATCCGATCAGATCCGATCAGATCCGATCAGATCAAAATCAGACCCGATCAGGTGAAAATCAGGTAAATAGACAAAGTGTGTCGTCGTCTGTTAATGTACGCTGCCCTTGAATGGCGACAGTCTTCTTGCTCTGTTGCGTATTGCGGAAAGGTGGCTGGGGATCTAGAGCCGGCGTGGGTATTGTACGACCTCGCTCTGGCTGTGGCAGGCTTGCGTCGCAGTGTGTTTGAGGCACACTTTTATTACTGTACTTCTCTTGGGGCGGTTGGGGGGAAGAAAGTCGATCGACGGTGTGGTTCTCGATAGCCGTAAGCACAGGGACCTGCAAAATCTTATCGACTGTTCTAGCTCGGAGTTGGACATACTGATCTTGCGTGATAAGTCCTTCATTTTATCTTGCGGTGATAACCTCAGCGCGTTCCTAACTTCGGTGTCCATGACTGGTTAGGTGAAGTCAACTGTCCTACAGTGCTCAATGTGTGTGCTACATGCATTTTGAAAGAGCTGTCAAGTGGTCAAAATTCGAATTTGGGAGGTTTCTGCCTCGACCGGTCGATCACAGTGCCACTATAAATAGTGGTGCACTATCACTGTCTCGTCATGTTGTAGTATGATGAACGAAAGCCTACGTAGTACTGTATGTACGTATGAAGGTAGGATATATAATCCACGATGCTAAGAATATTGGCACCGCCAGGTGGCGTATCGTTGATTTGATCGATGGCCAATCCTTAAGAATAATTTGGACGAAATCGCCAAATCGCCTAAGAATATCTGCACCGAACGGGAATTTGTGACATTCTTATGTGCCGATCATTACTGTATTGGGTCATAAACATGATATGTTTAATTGCTAGATGCATTTGGAAGCCATCGAGTAGGTGTACGCGGCTTCGGGCACTCCGGTCCTTGTGAAAGGACCGGCATTTTTATTTAATTTTCGTCGGTACTACCCCCGCGTTTCATTCCTCTCAAGCACAATCATGCCCATATCGAGTATAGCACCCAAAAGAGGTTCGGAATAAATTCTTGGACACCCAAATATGGTGTCAAAACACTCAAATATCAACTATATCGAAAAAACGCGGCAGATAGCCCCAAATCACTTCGGTCCTTGTGACAGGACCGTGATTTTGGGCAGTAGCCATATATCGATACAATTATCACATATCCGAGATATGGATATACCGCGCCTTGTTTCGTTGTGAAGAGAATTTACTTTTCAGGAGGTCGATGTATAATGAGAAGCTCGGCCACTTCGACCGCGCCGCCAGCGTACCCCCGCGCCAGCGTACCGCGCCAGCGTACTGCGCCAGCGTACTGCGCCAGCGTACTGCGCCAGCGTACCCCCGCGCCAGCGTACCGCGCCAGCGTACCGCGCCAGCGTACCGCGCCAGCGTACCGCGCCAGCGTACCGCGCCAGCGTACCGCGCCAGCATTTTGTAGTTCGTACGTTATCCGTACGTACGGCGTCCGTACGGCGTTTGTACGCTCGGCTTAGGTTTCTAGCGTATGGACAACGATGTTCATACGTTCATGCACCGACACTTACGTCAAGGTTATAAACTCGTCGTACACACGTTAGATTATGGATGGACGCTATGTGTTGTCCGTGTGGATTCCGCAAGCATTCTAGTCCATACGGTTCCATGAGAGCGGTTGTCCACACGCGTGGAAACGTCAGTTAGCTGTCCATATGGGTTTCGTACGAATTTTCGTATGAATTGGCACATTTTCGTACGTATGCATGTCCTATGGACGGTCTGTCCATGTGGTTGGAAATATCAACACATTTTGAACAGTCCGCATGGATGGATAGCAAAAGCACACGGTGAATTACGTGTTTTCGTACGACTTTATAGTGTTTGTACGTTTTTTGTTGAAAGCTGTCCACACGCGTGGAAACGTCAGTTAGCAGTCCATACGCTGTCCATCCGAGTTAGCCTTGACTGTCCGTATGATTCATGTCCCATGGACGGTTTTTTTACACGCACGGACGCAAAAAAAAGCTGACCTCATGGAAAATAAAAACATATAAACCGTATGGACAGCGTGCGATTTCCCGTACGGACAGCACATGGAATTGAAATTCGATCGGGAATACCGTATCGAAAAATACGATTAAAAAATCGCGAACGCGTGACAATGCGATGCGATGGGCAGTATTAGTGACACCCGCAGCCGCACCCCCCGACTGTGTCACCCGTGTCACATAGCGAAACAGAGTGACACTTAAAGAGTGACAATTAAAATAAACAGAGTATCCAGTACAGTAATCGTCGAAGGATCTTAAATCGATCTGCGATTTCTCCCGTCCGTTGACGATTTCTCCGTTCGGTTGACCTCTTCAAATAAGTTACCGATACAGTAAGGCTCTGAGGCAAAAAGCAATTTTGGAACTGAAGCAACCCCGCCACGGCAGCACACGTATGCCTTTTTGCTGTGATTTTTTTGTTTTTGGCATATTTTATTTGCTTTCATTTATCACAGCGAGCACCCTGTGTTGAGGTGAGCAGTCTCGTGTGAGCGCCATTGCGCGGTGCTCCCAGCTCGATAGCATCCTTGATACTAGCTCGGCGTGAGGGGGTGGATTCCGCGAGTTCCGTTATCAACGGACTAACGCGTGTTGGTTCGAATCCAACCTACTCCGCAGTGACAGTTATCGACTTTTATTGAAGTGCTCTTTTGCTGAATGGGGTTGTTGATATTTGGCTGATTCGAATACAATGTATTCCGCAGTGCGTGACTTGTTAATTCCTTACGTGCTCAATCACTGAATGGGCTAAGCGGTGTTTGGTTGTATGTGCGCAGCAGCCGACGCGCGGTGCCATCGTAGGTCTCCAGCACTATTAAGAACAGGATAGTTGTCCGGTACGATAATGTGGTTTTCGCAACCTCTGTTACTGCATATCAGATTTCGTGTTTACTCACGTTTGTGAGACGGGCATCTATTGACGTGGGTTGTGCACACTGCAGGTACCATTGGAGCCCGGATCGCGCCATCCCACACCCACACATGCGCTCTTTTTCGCAGGCCAAGCGATATCATATAGATACCATGCACATGCGCACGCAGGATTTGCGGAGCCCCCAAGGAAGCGATCTGTAGAGCCCTTAAGTAATAGTTCTGTAGAGCCCTTAAGTAATAGATCTGTATATGTGTATGTAGAGTACTTAGTTTATTTAGGAAAGTAAACATATTTTAATGTAAACGTGTTTTTGCTGTATGTGATTGCTTTTAAAAAATGTACTGCTTTCGAACATGTCAGTGTGCCTGCTCGCATACCCGCACTTCACTCCGTCACAAAGCATTTAATATTCATTTAACCGGCAGTAGCATCCGCATATACACAGCATTGCCTGCGTTGTGAAATAGAATAGAAAGGTGCACAGGCACAAACCCTGAAACACACACGTATGCCGTAAGACTCCTTGTCCAACCGTATGGACCACTCGGTCCATACGGGTGGAGTGAGCGAAGTGAGCCCAATCGTATGTAGTCCATACGGGTGCAATATTCAAACAATATTTCAATATATCCGCACGTGTGGACTTGGTAAAGTGCAAGTCCATATGTGTGGTCACCTTCGTCCACGCGCACGGATATCGCCGCTCGTGCGGGTGGACTGGTTGAAATTGCTGTTCATACGTATGGACGGTATCGTCCATATGCATGGAATTGTATTATTATAAGCTATCCACACGTACGGACACCGACGTCCATACGCGTGGATCGGTAAAATATGTTGATAAAACCATCGTCCACGCGTGCGGACACCTACGTCCATCCGGACGAATCACTGTCCGCACGTATGGACGCACATAATCACGCGTGTGGATATATTTACTATTCTTATCCTTAAGCTCTTTTAGCAATGTCTCTGTCCAGACGTGCGGAC